>PVIA01000868.1:69686-344878 GCA_004024845.1 Tonatia bakeri
AGAGAGAGAGGGGGGTGGAGAGAGACAGAGAGGGAGAATAGGGGGGCGGTGAAGGAAGGAGAGCCTCTAAAGGATTTCTCTCAGTGAAAAAAGAGGAGTCCTGCTCTCCCCAGGTATTGATCTCCCCAGGGAGCGGTGAGGCGCGCCTTAGTTTACTTCTCCACCCTCTTGGGCAGGCTGGGGAGGTCCCGCTTCCCGAGGAGGTCCGGGTCCCTTCTGGCAGGCAGACCGCTCCGAGGCGGGTGTGGGGCTCCACCGCCATCTCCCTCTCTCTGCGGCGCCTCGGCCACACAGGGCCGGACTCAGTGACCGTGGGCGGTGCCCACTTCCAAGGACCGGGCGGAGTTCCCAGCCTCTACTGCCCTTTTTCGCGGGCCCGCGGCTGCGGCTCAGGCGCCTCCCGGCCGGAGCGTCTTCTCTGGATCCCAGGCCAGAGACGCGCAGACGGAGCGCGGCCTCCTCTCTGGCGCTGCCGAGGCCTCCCACCGACCCCCTGCCTCCGACGCCCCGACAGCCGGCTCGAGCAAAGCACTTGTCTCGGATGGAGGAAGCAGCTTCTCCCGCTGCGGCCGGGAGTCCTGCAGGCTGTTGGGCCTCCCCAGGCGAGCGGCCCGGGCCCGGGGGCAGGCAGCCCTGACCCGGCGTGGCTCTGCTCGCCCTGCGCCGTCGGCCGCCTGAACCAAGTCCGGTGGCCCGCTTCCCTGGCAGGGCTCTGAACCGTCTGAGGACCCAGCTGCAGGCCTCTCCTGTGGGCATGGCCTCTGCAGCACGTACGCGGGGAAAAGGGAAGCTGGACTGTGTTTCTTAGTACATTCCCACACAACGCCACGCCCCAACTGTCAGCACGACCCCAGTCCCACCACCGGCCTCCCCAGCCCCCGCCCTGCCGGCCCCTACGGACCCCAGGTGCCTCTACTCAGGTCACAAACCTCCATCCATTTCTCTCACTCACCCGGGATCCCCTCCCCTTCTTTTCCCCACTGCTGTCTGACACTCACCTGTTGTACAATACATACTAATTTGCACATCTTGGTGTGAAATATGTCAGTCTACTGCCCCAGCTCTACGTCTCTTCACGCACTGGCCACCCAGCCGTCTCATGACACAGAGTCACCTCGTGGCTCCATGTATGCAAGGCTGAGCGAGTCCCAGAACCTGCTGACTCTCACTCTCTGATGTCCTTGGTCTGTGGTTAGGGTGACTGGGTGGCCTCCTGGACGTTCCCATGATGAGGTTACTGCTCAGAGTTCTTTTGAGAAGCTTAGGAAGAGAGCCTACCCCTGATGTGCTGTAACGCACACCAGCCACTCACACAGGCTTCCTCTCTGTTTTGTTAGCAGAGCTGGCTGCTGCACGGTCAGTCTGCAGCCCGAGATGGTCGCACAGCTCTTCTGCACACACCCACACAGCTCCAGGCCCCAGGCCAGCCGGAATTATTCTGCCTGGATGGGATTAGCAGAGTCACTTACCCAAATATGTGCTTGGGAGAGTAGGGAAGGAGAGAGAGAGAGAGAGACAGGCAGGCAACACCACTGCCCATTCTGGGGGAGAACTCACACATGACAGCTGTTTCCAGTTGGTAAGTATCTTTTTGAATCCCATACCCCTGACCTTGTGGTAGCTGGGCAGGGAGGCAGGCAGTAGGTCAGAGTTCTAGGCTCCTCCTTACTTCACTGACGCTGGGTTCCACCAGCCCCTCTGTCCTAGGAAGTGTGAGCCCTACCCTCTGCAAGGCAGACTGCAGGGCAGTTGTTGTAGGCCTTTTTGCTGGTTGAGCCTAACTTGGAGAAAAGGCAGAGGGGGCTGGTTTCTGGGCCATGTGAGGGCCTCCCCTCTCCGAAGACCTCTGGGATGATGCTCTGAGAGAGAATTCTGGGGTGGCAGGAGCTGCCGGCCAGCTTCCTTTGGTATCCCATGGCTATGACGCCAAACTGGCCCAAAGCCATTTCGTTCATTTCTAAACAGTGAATACCCTACAACTAGGCCCTATCACATGCTCGAGAGTGTGATGTGTTGTTGTTGAAAGTTGCCTGTTGCCTTTCCCTCTACCCAGACTGTAAACCTTGGTGGACGAGACTCTGTCCTCCACTTCTCACTCAGTGCTGCCCCTAGGATGGGCTCAACACATCCTAGTGGAATTGGAAAATGGCCCTGCTCCACAGAGAGAATCAAGAGATGCCTCTTGCCTTGTAATGAAGCTGGAATTTCCAAGAAAGGACTACAGGTGGGACACAGTGGCTAGACCATGGAGGGCCAGCTCAGGATCGGAGAGTCCTCTGCCATTTGGGGCTCTCTCTTCATTGTGGCTGCACAGCCATGCTGCTGAATGGTAGGCAAGGACACAGGACACCTTCTTGGTTCCCTAATTATGGTGAGGACCTGTCTGAAATTTCAGTCAAATTAAACTTTCTTAGAGATAGAGAGGCCTCTGCATCTGTGGCAGCTGGCTTACAAGGTATAAGACCTCCTGTCTGGAGCCCCAAGCAGGCCCATGGGGGGCTGCCTGAGAGAGCCCTTCCTCTTGGTCCTCATCCCACTTCAGTTTTCCATCCACAAATGGGCACCATCTAAAGAGCCTCCATGCAGGAGGGCAGTTTTAGATGCTTAGCTTCGATGAAGTTCAGAGGAACAGAGGGAGAAGGGTGGAGTTTTGTGTTTTGTATTACTGACCTTCTGAAGATTTCCCTTATAACAAATACCAAAATGATGTGTGTATGTGTGTGCATGCTGTATAATTTATATATGGTAAACAGTATATATCTCAAGTGTACAGGTTAATGTATTTTTACATATAATGTACCATGTAACCACCACCCCAATCCAGATATGAAACATGAAAACTTTGTCACCTCAAAAGGTTCCCTTATATCTTTTCCTCATTAATACTTGTTCCCAAAGATAATGCATATTCTGATTTCTATCACCATCAATTAACTTTTCCTGCCTGCTTTGAATGTCATATAAATGGGGCATATAACACATACACTTATGTGTCTGATTTCTTCTGCAGAACATGTTTTTGATATTCATCCGTCTTGTTACATGTGACATTCATTTCTTTACTGCTATGTAATATTCCACAACATGCTTATCCCTTTACCTGCATCATCTGATGGACATGTGTGTTGTTTTCAGTTTGAGGATATCATAAATAAAGTTGCTGTCAACATTTTTGTACATATCTTTTTGTCAAGGGCATTTCTTTCTCTTTTTTAATTCTCACTGGAGGACACTTTTTCCCCATTGCTTTTAAATAAAGAGGAAGGGAGAGAGAAAGAAACATCGATTGACTGCCTTCTCATATGCACCCCAACTGGGCATCGTAGCTGCAACCTGAGCATGTGTCCTGACTGAGAATCAAACTCATGACCCTTCAGTCCACAGGACAATGCTCCAACCAACTGAGCCACACCAGCTGGGGCAAGGGCATTTCTTTACTCTTGAGCAAGTACCTAGGAGAGTAGGCATATGTTTAGTTTTATTAGATATTGCCAAACAATTTTCCAAAATGGCAGAACAAACTACAGTGCTAGACAAAGAGATAGACAGACAGACACACATGCTGTAACGGGGCTTTTTCCTTATAGATAGCATTCTCTAAAGACCACTGTGTACCCCCGGCTGTTATTATTTTTATTAACATTATAAAGGAAAAAATAGCTATCCTTTATTAAGAACTTATTTTGAGCCAGGGACTTTACATGCAATATCTCTTTTCATTTTTCTGCCAAGCCTAAGGGGTTGGTACTATTCTTATTTTATAGAGGAAGAAACTGAGTCTCAGAGGACTTCAGCAACGTGCTGAAGGCCCCCAGTCAGTAAGTGGCAGTTTGGCTCTGGAGCCCCGAGTTTCACCCCTGCACATGTGTCTGTCCCTGCAAGGTCAGGAGGTCCTGCCTTCTATCTGACCAAACCTAGCTGCTATTTATTTTGATATAAATAAATATCTGATCCTCCCCACATGCACTGTCACACTTAGGCTTGATATTTGTGTACACACATATGTACACAGTCTCACAGCCACACACACTTGCTGGAAAGAAGAAGAACATGGGGGCCAGTTCAGTGAAAGCCTCAAAGCTGGCCAAGCACTAGGCTCAGCAGCCTCATGGTATTCTTCCCAGGGAATTTGTGGAAGAAGATTGGACCAATTTGTTTTTGGATGCTGCAGAGAAGAATTCAGCGTCCATCTTTTCCTGGGGGGAAATGGGCATTTGGTTGTCCTCCCAACAAGTTGGGCCAAGCTCATAATCATGATGCTTTAGAGGCAGCCTGGGGCATAGCACTTCATCTGCAGGGCTCAATCAAAGATGCTCATCTCCCAGAAGGAGATGATAGCCTGGAGATGGTGCACCTTGCCCGGGGGAAAGTGGTAAGTGGTAAGGATGTGTGTGGTCTGAGCAGGGGGCGAGCATGAAGTCTAGAGAAAGACACTTTAGGACAGTGTACTTGACTAGGCCCTGCTTGGAAGGATCACTCTGAGAAGGAGAGTCAACAGCCTTCTCCTCAGGATGTCCTGAAGATGTTACCAAGTATCCAAGTCCCTGGGCTTGATTGAGAGGAGTATGCCCCATGGGTGGAAGCAATATGTGGGTGCTATACTCTGTGCAGCTGGCCCCTCCTCAGGCCTCTTTTTAGACTAATTGAGGCCTTTCTGGCTCCAGGTTTGTAATTGGGGGTAATTGCTGACAGGCTGCTGTGGTTGTACAAGCAAGCTTTTGTTGGGGAAACAGTGGTCAGGATTCTGAGGCTTTGGGTGGGAACAGTCCAGGATTCTGCTGTGCTCTGTTCCAGGCTCCTGGTCCTAGTCTTTTGCTAGGAGGCAGCACTCCTGGGGATGGGGGCTAGTAGCATATTTGAATAGAAAGGGACTCCCTCATGTGGGTGATGGGAACTCAGGTTCAGACATATACAAGGTCTGCTCTAGGCCACAGAGGTAGTACAGATGGACTGGAAAGCCTGGTGCCTGGTACTGTCATTGGTGCACACCGGCCCTGCCCTCACCCCCACACCCATAGGCTGTAGGTAGAGTGGTGGAGTGGGTAAACAGACATCTGTCCAAATACTTATTGATGTCAGCCTGGGAAATGATGGTACCTTGCTGAGCTTCAGAGTTTTACAACTTTGTCATTCTTTCAATAGGCAATATATTCACATATAACCAAATTAAAAAAATATAGAAGGCTTACAGCAAAAAGTCTCCCTCCCACTTCTGTCCCTAAGTCATCCTTCTCACAGGCCATGACCCTGATTTCACATTTATCCTACTGGACATATTTCATGCATAAGCAAATGTGCTACGTATATTGCCCTGCCCTTCTCACTTTTTACACATGGCAGCATCTAATGCACAGTATTCTGCATCTTAGAAGTCTTTCCATATCTATGCATTCTTTTTTTTTTTTTTGAGCTGTATGGTAGTAGGTTATTTCCAGTACTTAGTTTTTATAAACAATACTGTAATGTATAATGTAATGCAATACAATTACAATTGCATTAATACATTAATACAATTATAATACAATACATTACAATACTTTAATGTAATATATATACCTAATTTGTAGGTATGTGCATATATCTGTACAAAATTTTACAAAGTGTAGAGTTGGGTCAAAAGGTATGCACATTTGAAACTTTGGTAGATGTTACCAAATTACCTGCCTTATAGACTGAAGTAGTGTACACTTCCATTAATAGTGTGTGGGATGCCTATTTCTCCACAGCCTCACTAAAACACATATTTCTTTTTAGGGAATACATTGTACAGATATAGTTGAGGTCCCCTCTGCACCCTTTCTTGATGTCTCTCTGTCTCTCTTTCTCCTAAGGTGGTCACCATGGTAAATTTGGTGCTAACCACTCCCATAGCAGTTTTTACACTTGTACTACGTGTGCATCCACTCCTAGGCAATACTTAGTATTGTCTTGTGTTTCTTAAATTTAGATAAATGGTATCTGCTATTGCAGAAGGACGTTTGCTTTTTCACTCAATCCAATGTTTGTGAAGAGTTCCTGGATGATATACAGACAAACGCCATTCATTTTCACTGTGTTGAACTATTGCATTGTATGATCACACCACAGTTTATTTATTCACGTTCCTGTTGAGGGACGTTGTGTAGTCCTGCTGTGCATGTTCTTACACATGCCTGCTAGTGCTCAAGCGCTACTGTTTACCAGGACGTGGGTGGCTGCTGGGTCCAAAGGTACTGACATTTGTGAAAGGGGGACAAAAAAAGGCACTGACATTTGCAACTTTACTACTTACTGCTGATCAGAAGCTCAGCTTCTTTAGCTGTGAGACAGAGTGAAACCTGTGCCCTGGGAAATCAGTGTCAGTGAGTGTGAGATGCTAGAGGGTGGAGAACATGGGCTCGGACGCCAGCACATCTAGCAGATCTGTAATGTACTTGCTGTGTGACTTTGGTCCTGTGCCTCAGTTCCCTCATCTGTAAAAAGTGAGGCTTGTATATAGGTTTCGGGGTTCTTGAGAAGATTAAGTAAGACACTATGTGAAAAGTACTTAACACAGGGTCTGGCACAAAGGAAGCACTAAAAATCCCTAGCAATAATTATTAGTAATACTGTTGTTATTGTGTCTTTGACCTCTTTGTTTTAAACCTGTTACAGCACATTTCAAACCTATATATAAAATAGGAGAGAGAATAATACAGTGAACCCCCATCTGGTTTCTTCTGTACCTCCACAAGTTTTCTTCACCCTCCCCTACCAGATTCTTTTGAAGGTAATACCAGACATGTCTATTAATTACTTCACATAAACATATACTTTTATATCACTAAAATATGAGCACTTAAAAAAGCCAGCATACCATCATCATACCTAAAAATTGTGAGTGAATTTTTTAGTATATCAAATACACAGTTAATGTTCAAATTTTCTCAATAGTTTCAGAAGGATTTTACAGTTGGTTTGTTTAAGGACATAAACAAAATCCATACATCAAATTTGGTTAAGATGTGTCTTACACCTCTTTTAAACTGGGGATATCTCTCTGTTCTCTCTCTCTTTCTCCTTGAAATAGATCTTTCAAAGATACTGGGCCACTGGTCTTGTGGGAGCTTCTCAGAGCCTCGATTCTGCCACTCGTGTGTCTGTGGCACCCTCTAACATGCTCCTCTGTCCCGTGCCCCTGGGTATCAGTAGATCTAGAAGTTTGGTTAGATTACATGTGATAGTTTGGCAAAAACAATTCACCAGTGATGTTGCATACTTCCATCAGGAGACACTAATGTTTAGGTTTTTTTTTCTCTTTTGAATTTTAACAGCCATTGATGATCACTGCCTAGAGCCATTATTCATTAGGGTTCATTAGCACAATGATGATCTTCTAATCACTTTCTTCATTGATGAACTGTTTATCAACCATTTGACTGCCTTGAGGTAGGGTCTGTGAAGGACAGGCAGGATGAAAGATGGGTTCTTCTTATATTTAATGACAGTGACAGTGGGACTATAAGTGATCAGTCATATAGGAAATGGCTGGTTTTGTGGGTCCTGAAATATATTAGACAGTGTCTTCCACCTGAAAGAAGGAAAGAATGAATGAAAGAACAATCACGTCATTTTTTTCTTCACATGCATTTGTTGAATCCCTATTTTGTGCAACGCTGTTCTAGGTATAGGGATGAAGAGAGGAGCAATGTGTGATTTCTGCCCACAGAAACAGGTGACAAGTGTGCAATCTGTACACAGCCCCCCAGCCCAAGACACAGGTGGCATTGGGGGAAAGAGGAGGAAAAGGGAGATTTCTGGCTGGGTGATCTGGGAAGACCTGGCAGGTAAAAGTCAAATCTCCTAGGAGAGGCCACAGTAGGGCTGAGCTGCCCATCAATATCACTGCATGTGCAGGGGCTGGAGGACAGCGTGTTATTGCTTTAATCAAGGGCACTTTCAGGTGTGTACTTGTCAGGTGCCCAGGTATGTGCCAAGTTCTCTGGTGGATATAAGAGAAGACCTAGTTTTTACCCTTAAAGAGTTTTCTCCAGTCTGGGAACAAAGACGACATACTCTTGATCCACAGTTGATCACAGACCAGCCTGGTATATAATTCAACAAACTTTTCTAACTGTGTGTGCCAGAAGCAGGGCTCTGAAGGGGAGTTGGATATGCCCCCTTCTTTTAACAGGCCATTGGCTATCTCAGCATGTCTGTTTCGGGTGCTCTGCGTTCCTACACACCCCTCTCTCACACCAAACTAGGGATGTATTCTTGTTCATGTGGGCCTTCAGGCTGCCCTCCCTGGACATGGTAAAGGTGCCTTGCCTATCAGTCAATCCTCAGCTGTTTGTTGTTTATCCTTTAGATCTGCTTCAGGCTCACCTTCTCTTGGAGGTCTTCCCTGCTCTAATAATCCATACCAACAGGCTGAGCTGCGTATTTGGGCTCCCATGGCCCCTTGTCTGTGCTTTGCCTATCTCTTTCTGCTAGACTGTGAGCTCCCTGAAGGTAGCAGCTGTGTTCTTATCATTGTGCCTTAGTGCCTGAGGCATCTATAGGTCTGGCATGAAATGTTTGTTGAATGAATGTGTGGGATTGTACATTTAGTTTTTTTTCTTTTTCTTTTTTAATGAAGATTTTGTCTAGGAAAATAATTCATATATTAATCACTTACTCTTTTGTATGAATCAGTCCAGGATTTAATTATAGTTCTGTGAGAGGTAGAGAGTGGGAGGGAGACAGGGTAGAGTGGAGTGAGAGTGGAGTGGGAGGGTAGGGATCTGCCTGTGTGTGTTCATGAATAGTAAAGCTTCAAGATGCAGGATAGGGAAGTTTGGGATGCAGAGGGCTCTACAGGGCCCTAAGATAAAAGCTACTGGCAATCTTGCCAGGCTCCTGGGTGGAGGAAGGCAGGCATGGCTTCTGGGTGTGCCAGGTTAAAGGGGGTTGGCTTGCCCCATTGGGGCAGAAGCAGGGTTTGCTGGAGTGTGGGGGTCTTCCTTGCTTTGAATGCATCACTTCCCCACCAAGGCTGGGCCCTTGGAAGCAGTGGCCAGTGGTTGAGGTGAGAGGCAGGGCCAGGGCATTCTCCTTCCCCTGGGCAGCACAGGGAGCCCACAGGGAGCCTCCTAGCTCAGTATGCAGGGCCTTTCCATACCCCCACCCACCGATCCCCTCACAGCATGTAGGCCACCAGGCTCACCAGCGCAGACACTTGCACCCAGGGTGGCCAGGGCCAGCTGGGGTCCTGCACACGGGGCGCCTTGCTCTCTTCAGGTCTTCTTGATATCCTCAGCGAGGCACCATGGCTGCTGGTTTCCCCACGCAGCCAGACCCTCAAGCTTTCACTGCCTGTGTCTAAGCCCTGACTTGGGCGCCTGTCCCAGGAAGGAGTAAAGATTCCGTTGAGCTGGTAGAACCGACTGCAACTTCCCTGTGGCCTTGAGAAGGTGTAGCAAAAGCAATTTTTAGGTAGGGGCGGCACTGGAGACAAGGTAAAGTCCAGGTGGAGGGAACTCCTTGTGTGGGGAGGCTGGCACTTCATTAAGGACAGGCAGGACTGCCTCGGCTCTAATGTTCAATGAGAAATGGGTGCCTATGGTTTTTGGGACTTGGCAAAGGCTTCTGGGACATCATTTTATGTTTTGAGATGGTCTTTCCTTAATTTGAAGAGTATATGAATAGATAATACAATCATGTGAGCGTAGGTGTGTGGCCACACAGTTGCACATACATACCACACACTTGTGTGCCCACATGTTCATACAGTTGTGCACACATACATATGTGTTCTCACTTTTGTGTGTGCACCCCCTACCCCCACCCCTTTTCTCTCCAGGTTGAATTTTAGGAAAACTGCCCATCAAGAGTGACTCTTTTTTTTTTTAAGATTTATTTATTTTATTTTTTACAGAGGGGAAAGGAGAGAGAAAGAGAGGGAGAGAAATATCGGTGTGTGGCTGCCTCTTGCATGCCCCCCATTGGGGATCTGTACTGCAACCCAGGCATGTGCCTTGACTGGGAATCAAACTGGTGACCCCTTGATTTACAGGCTGGGAAAGAGTGACTCTTATAGGACCTGCCCATGGGGGAGGGTAGGAACCAGGTAGAGGGAGGCCCTCTACCCGGATCCCCAGATGGACACAAACCAGGACCACTTTGAGACCCTGGAGGAGTCCCTGGAATCCACCCAGAGGAAGAAATCTGGGGACATAGAGGAGGGTTGGGAGACAGTGGAGATGCATCCTGCCTATGTGGAGGAGGAGCTGAGGCATTTTAAGGAGGAGCTGGCTGCCAGGGAGACAGAGCTGAATGCCAAGGCCCAGCACCTCAGCCAGGAGGTGAAGGCTCTGGGGTGCTCCCAGAGCTGCCCGGAGGCCCAGAAGAGAGAGCTGCATCAGGTTGTTATGCAAATGGAACAGAGGAAACAGCAGAGTAAGACTGCAGCGCCCCAGTCCCCCGCCCCAAGGAACAGCTCAAGTTTCACCCTCACAAGACAGATGACACTTCTGTCCTAGCTCCAGCCTGTGCCCAAAAGGATGCTTTGGAAAAGAAGGTTCCTGAACAGCCCCAGCTGGATTCCAGTGCCTGTGACCCTCTAGGATCGTGGCACTCTGGTTCCTATCACACAGCTGATGAGAGGATGGTAAAGTGTCCCAGTCAACCTTCTGAAGACAGCATGTGTGGGCTCCTAGGGGAAGTGGGGCAAGATGGCACTTCCCACACTACTACCCAGGCCTCCTATCTGCTGCCTGAGCTTCCACAGTCCCCCAGTCTGTGGTCCCTTCTCTCTGTCCCCGTCCAGGGACCTGTCTTTTCATATTCAATTGTGAACTCACATAGTTAGCCAGCTTAGGGAAGCCTCCTCCCTCCTGCTGTGTCCCTGCCTTCCTGGGTGGATTGGCCTCCCTGCTCCAGGCAGGGGCCACTCCAGCATCCTGCATCCCACAGCTGCTGGAATCCTGCCTGCTGCTCTTGGCCCTGTTTCTGTTGGTTTATGAGGCTTGGGTGGTCCCTTGAGAACTTTCTCTACCTTTTGTGAGACCAGCCATGCCTCGAAGACAGTATCTACCCCATGGCTGGGTCAGGGGGCAGCAGAGTCCTCAGCAGAGCTGATCAACTCTTGACATGAGGAGCCCTGACTCGCCCTGACCCCTGGCTTTCAGCTACCTCAGCCTCAGCCTGCTCCCAATGGCTCAGCCCCTCACCCCTTCCCCATACAACCACAGAAGGGTCCCAGAGCTGACCTGCCCCAGGATCAGCTTCCAGTCCCTCAGCCTCAGTGGGACATCCATACCCACTGTCCCAACCTTATCTTACACTGCTACGTGTCCTGCTTAGTGTTCCAGTTCCATCCAAATATACTTTCTGCAGCAGCAGCAGTGACAACAGCAACAAGAGTGCCTGTTATATATGGCAGTCTGCTCACCGAATGCTTCCTGGTATTTCTCCATTTTTTAGGTCTGGTAGGAAGTCTTTTGTTAAAGGTCCCACCAGATTTTTTTTTTTTTTTTGACTCCTGGGGCTTTGGGGCAAAAGGGTTTGCAAACTTTAAATTTTATGAGCCAACTGGGAGGAGGAACGTTCTACCACATATGTGGATTTTCTTAAGACTGGTTGCCTGCCCACTCCCAAAAGACTGCCTTTAGGTGCCACTCCATGAGGAGGTAGAATTTGTTACTCATTCATTCATGCACATATGGACATATCCAGGTACCACCTCTGTACTGACCCCGTGCTAGGCCTGGGGATCTGTATAAGAAGAACTTGTTCTTGCCCCTGGGAAAGTATAGTTTAGTGGGGAGTTAGATAGGTAAACAGACAAATGCAATTTAGTATGATAAATGCTGTGATAAAGGATGGTTGAGGCTGTGGAAGTGGTGGAAGAAGGCTTCCTGGAGGAGGTGATACTGGGGCTGTCTTGAGGGATGAGTAAGAGCCAGGGGAGGTGAAGGGAATGCATTCCAGTAAGAAGAAGCATGTGTGTACAGGCCTAGAGCTGAGGTAGGGAGTGGTGCTCTCAGGGAACCACCAGTGGGTAGGTTTGGCAGTTCCCAGTGTGTGTGGGGGGGTAGGCAGTGGACAAAGAAGCTGGACAGGTTAACACAGTCTACATGACAAGGGCCTAGGGAGCCCCATTTCCCTGAGGCCATCTGGGCTGTCAGATGAGAGTGAACGGGAGGGTTTGTGTGTTAGGAAGCTGCAGTGAGGGGATGGCTGGAGGCAGCCTCAACTGAAGCTCATGGCATCCTGGTGAGAGATGATGGGCCTGAGCTAAGAAAGGGGCAGGTGGGTGGAGAGAGGGGCACACCTTGAGATATGTTCAGGAAGTGGAATCTGTGAGACTTGCTAACTGATTAGAGTAGCAGTGAGGGAGGAGTCAGAACAACTCCCAGGGAGAAACCCAAGCTGGGCATAGGGTTTGCTCATTCCCCGAGGCAAGGAAGGCTTGGAGGCACAGGTTTCTTGAGTGTGGTGATTACCTGTGTGGAACATGTTATGACTGAGGTGCCTGAGGGACTTCCAGGAGGAGATGTCTGGAGCCACTTGGACATGCGGATCTGGACTCAGGGGAGGGAGATGGGGCTGGATGAAGTGGAGGGTGTGGAGAGATGGAGAGAGGAGAACATTAAAGAAAAGAGATGGGTAGAGTTGGGGAGCTGTAAAATGACTGAAGCAGGGACAGCCAAAGAAGGGGGAGGTGACCAAGAAGCCTTTGACAGACGGTGGTCAGGGCCTGCTCAGGACCCTCCCCCAGGCCTCCATCTCTGGATTCGCAGGTCTGGGACGCTTTGCCTCTTATGGGGTGATTGGCATTTTAGTGGTGACAAAGTCTCTCTGATGGCGAAAATTCAGAGGGCCCAGTAGACTAGTTGTGGGACAAAGGTAGGGGGGCTCCATACATTCTTAAAAAACTGATAGTCACTATTATGCAGCTGTTATTAGGTGTTGGTTACATAGATTGTCTCATTTAATCTTCAAACAGCTCTTTTCAGAATCGATATCACTTTCCCCCCACTTCACAAATGAGGAAACTGTGGCTCAGAGAGGTTAAATGTCTTGCCCAAGATCACACAGCTAGTTAGAATTAGGGCTGGGGTAGAGTCATGTCTCTTTGCTTTACATATCCCAAGGGTTTTTGTTGTTGTTGTTGTTGTTGTTTGGGGAGGGGGTTTCACTACTCCGCTTTTTCCCCTTAGCATACATTCAGTGGTGGCTGCCTCCTGGATTGGCGTCTGATCCTGGCCTGGCCTACCCACACCCTCCAAGCCTCCAGGTCACGGGGACATCAGAGGAGGCCCGTATCCCAGATTAGCCCTAAAGACAACATGCTTCAGGAGAAGAAAGAGGAGGTCTAGGCACAGCTGAGGCCTGTGATGGGAAGGGCTTCCCGAGAATCAGTGGGGAACTTCCTCCTGGGAAAGCCATGAGGGAGGCAGTTCCTCTCCTGGGCTAGGCATCAGGGAGTCAGGGCCTCAGCTGTTCCTGCTGCGCCGCCCCGCAGCCCTGAGTGCCCACCGCCCACCGGAGACAGGAGGCCCTGCCTGCTCACTGCCATTGTCCCTGCACCACAGTGCCGTTTCCCATGTGCCTCCTGTTTATACAGGAAACCCCTGCTTTGGGATGCCACCTCCCTCTCCTGATGGTTGGCCCTTAGCTTTAATTCTTCACAGGCAACCTCAGTGGGTGAGGACTAGAGTAAGTTATCACTGCTCAGTGACTATTAGAATTAATATAGCAGGGTGGGTAAAAGCATTGCCTTGCCGTGTGGCTGTTCTGTATTTGAATCTGGCTGCTCATTAGCTGTATGAACTTGGGCATTCAGAATGACTCTATGAATGCGGGTTCCTCCTCTGTAAGATGGGGAATAGTATTCCTACCTTTCTTACAGGTTTGATGTAAGGATAAAGAAAATAAAGTGTCTGGAACATAATATATGCTCAATAAATTATATAACTTGTTATTATCGTTACTTGCTCTTTTTTTTTAAAAAAGAGAAGATGCTTTTTTAAATAAAGATTTTATTCACTTATTTTTAGAGAGAGGGGAAAGAGAGGGAGAGAAACATCAGTGTGGTTGCCTCTTGCACACCCCCAGCAGGGGCCTGGGCCCACAACCCAGGTGTGTGCCCTGACTGGTAATCAAACCAGTGACCCTTTGGTCTGCAGGCCAGCACTCAATCCACTGAACCACACCATCCAGGGCTGTTACGTGTTCTTTATCTCCCACTTTTAGTTGCACCAAATCTCAGCTGTGTTCCAATAGCAGGTGACGGTTTTAAAATATGGTCTCCAAATTCTGTGACACTCTTCTTTTGAGAGTTGAGGTGAATGTCCCTCTCCTTGAATCTGGGTGAGCTCGTGACTATCTTGACCAATATGACATTGTGTCAATTCTCAGGCTTGGAGCCCCGAGTCACCATGTAAGAATCTAACTACTCTGGAGTTTGGCAGGTGATGAGGACCCTTCTTCCTGGGTGTACTACCAGAGAGGTGGGAAGAGTCTTTTCTGGTTCAATAAAAATTTATTGAGTAAACTTTCAATGAGGTGGACCAAACTCAAACTGGAATTCCCTCCTTTACCAACAAAAGATGGCAAAGATTAAAAAGGTAAAATAATAAAGAGTTGCACTTAAATTATGAAGGGATACTCTTTTTTTTAGTTCTTTTATTTATTTATTTTGAAAGAAGTGACATTTTATTGAACGCTTACTATATGGTAGGCAGTGTTCTAGTTTTTGCACATTTGTAGTGTTTTATATTAGTTTCAAGTGTGCAGCATAGTGGTTAGATAATTATGTACTTTACAAAGTGACTCCCCAGTATTTTCAGCATCCACCTGGCATCATATGCAGCTGTTGCAATATTACTGACTATACTCCCCATGCTGTGCTTTACATTTCCCTGGCTATTCTGTAATTACCGATTTGCACTTCTCCATCCTATGAAGGGATGCTCTGGATAGCCCAGAAATGATGGACATTCCTGGAATAAAGAAGTAAATAGAATGTGACAGCCATATGCCCGAAACAAAATGCAGAATTAATTATGTCTCAGAAGAGGTGCACTCAATCAAGAATTGCTGACCAAAAAACATTTGTCAAGTACTTATTATGTGCTAAGTCTGTGTCACTATTATCTGTGTATTTTTATAGCCCATGCTTGTTTACAGATACTCACATGTTTGCATTTTCTTTGCTTACCCATTCTTTCCCTTAGAGTTCAGGTTCTTTCTTCCTGGAGTATACAGTTTCACAATGCTTTTGCCAAAAGTCTGTGAGAAGTCTTTTGCTGAAATTTAGAGAGTTCATTCTCCCTCTTAAATGTTAATATAGCTGGATATAGAACATTGAAGTTAACAGTTATTTTTCCTCAATACATGGGAGATACTTGGGATATTCTATTACTTTCTGGCATCTGTGGTTGCTGTTGAGAAGCCTGCGGTAAGCCTCATTGTTCTTCCATAGTCATTGTGTCTGTTCTCTCTAGTTGCTTTTAAGATTTTATTTTGGTAATCTGCAATTTGAATATATTTATAGGCATGGAGTTATTTTTATATAATCTGCTTGGGGACTGCAGTTATTCTTTCTTATGAAGATTTGTATTTTCATCATTAATGAAAATTTTTGGCTCTTATATCTTTTTTTTTGTTTTGTTTAAATAGAGAGTTTTTTTTAAGATTGTATTTATTTATTTTTAGAGAGGGAAGGGAGGGAGAAAGAGAGAGAAACATCAATGTGCGGTTGCTGGGGGCTGTGGCCTGCAACCCAGGCATGTGCCCTGACTGGGAATCGAACTCTTACATCTTTTAATGTTACCTCTTCCCCATTATTTTTGTCCTTATGAGAAATTTGTTGAATCTCATCATTCCCTCTTTCTCTTCTCTTAATTATGTTTCATACTTTTCATTGCTTTGCCTCTCTGTGAAACCTTGTTGGTGTTTTTCTAATAGCTATTGTCTAATTCAGTAATTCTCTCTTTTTAAATTATATTTTATTGATTGTTATTATAGTTGTCCCATTTTTTTTCGCTTTTCCCCCTTCTGCCTGGTACCCCCTTCCCTCCAGCAATCTCCCCCTTGTAGTTCATGTCCATGGGTCATGCATATAACTTCTTTGGCTTCTCCATTTCCTATGCTATTCTTAACATCCCCCTGTGTATTTTGTACCTACTGATTATGGTTTTTAATCCCTGCACCTTTCCCCCAATACTCTCCCTTCACCATCCCAGCTGGTAACCCTCTAAATGATGTCCATACCTATGGTTCTGTTCCTGTTCTGGTCATTTACTTAATTTATTTTTTAGATTAAGTTGTTGATAGTTGTTAATTTGTTGCCTTTTTCATGTTCATAGTTTTGATCTTCTTTTTCTTAAATAAATTCCTTTAACATTTCATGTAATAATGGCTTGGTGATGATGAACTCCTTTAGCTTTACCTTGTCTTAGAAGCACTTTATCTGCCCTTCCATTCTCAATGATAGCTTTGCTGGATAGAGTAACTTAAGTTTTAGGTCCTTGCTTTTCATCACTTTAAATACTTCTTGCCAGTCCCTTGTTGATTGCAAATTTTCTTTTTGGAAATCAGATGATAGTCTTGTGTGTACTCCTTGTGGGTACTCTTTTGAAGGTAACTCACGGCTTGGACAGAGGACTGTACTGCTGCCTGGCTTCAGGAGGTTTGCCCAACATTTGCCCTGTTTCCAGTTACTTCACCCACTCCCCGTATTCGACTGCCCCCCTTCCAGCTGTTGCCTTGGTGTTGAATCCCAGAGTGCATGGGTTTGCATATGTTTTAAGACCTGAAGGGCTCTGTAAATGAAGTTTCCTGAAAATCCAACAGTTTCTTCTGCTGCCCCAACCTCCATAGGTTTTTATAGCCAGAAATTATGAGGGTGTACCTTCCCGGTGCCAAATCCCTGGGCTGTGTTGTCTGTCCTGGGGCTAGGATCACTGGCCCCCAAGGTATCCCGCCTGGTTTTTATCCACCACAGGTGAATGTGGGACCACCCATGCCTGTTCTGTAGCCACTTTTCCACCCCACCCTATGTTGCCTTGGCTCTGCCCTATCTCCGCCCCTCCTACCCATCTAGATAAATGTGGCTTCTTTAAATCCTTGGTTGTCAGACTTCTATGCAATTTGATTTTCTGAGAGTTCTGGGTATTATTTGTTTTGAGATTTAGTTGTAATTCTTTTTGTGGTGGTGTGAAGAAGCGAAACATGTCTACTTATGTCTCCATCTTGTCCAGAATTCTCTCAGTAATTCTCTTTTCAGTTCCATCTATTCTACAATTTTACCCATCCAATAAAATTTCAGTTGTGATGACTATATATTTTTATTTCTAGAAGTTTTATTTGTTTCTTTCAAAAACCTGCCTAAGATTTTATTATGTTTTTTTTGTTTCTTCCCCTTTTCTCTTTTATTATTTTAAATATAGTTGTAGTCTATCAGAATGCTCAATTATTAGAAGCTCTTGGGATGCCATTTCTCTTATTCATTGTTTTGGGAAGCTCTTGCTCATGGTAAACTTTTCCTCGTGTGGTTTGCCATTTCCCTTACTGATTTATTTCCCTGTTGGAATCCCGTACTGCTTGATTTTTTTGACTTACCCTACAGAAAGGTTTTATTTTATTTTGGTTTTGCTAGGTTCTCTGGAGGTATTACCAGTTTGGGATCTATTTTTTGTATATTTATTAATTTTTTGACTTGGGTTTGCTGCATGATGTGGTAGGTGTAAGTCCAACTCTAAACCATCACCTGGTGCAAACTTGGTGTTTTGGTTTCTTATGTGAGACCAGGAAGAGTGAGACAAGCTTTATTGCTATGCCTCTGGGCTGGTGGGAGAGTTTTTCTAACCATCTTTTTACTAAAGGCACAGCTCTTCAAACATTCTGTTTTTATGCAGAATTCTCACTCCTGATTTAACTTGAGTGATCCCAAAGCCCTGTCTGTTGTCCCCGTAAGAGGATTAGAACTGAAGCTTTTCACCTGTAGAAATATTTTTCGGTCTATAAGCCTTCTGCTCCCTATTTAGGGTTTCTTCAGTGTCAGCTCCTGTGCTACTCTTCTGGCTTACAGTTCCCTCTCTTTCTGGTGTGTATGAATTACTCTCTCTTGAGAGCTAGAATTGAAAACAATGGAAACCTTTTTTTTTTCCTTTGCAACTTCAGGTCACGATGAACCTTTTCAAGCCCTTTGCATATGTTTTCTCATATCATCCTCACAAGAACTCTGTGACACAGCTTTTTAATCAACTTCTTTTTATGCACTATGATATTGAGACTTGGCAAAATATGTCTTTCCCTGATCAGACAGGCAAGAAATGGACTTGTCAATATTAGAAACCAGGTTTCTTTGATTCCATTTAATGTGGTATTTAGGATGTTATTGATAATGATCCCCTCCCCTATCATCTTATTATGTAAATTTTCACATAGAATACACGTACTATCCACCAGATTCCACAATTATTTTGTTCTATTTGCTTTATTATGTATCTGTCCACTTACCCAGCCCTCTATTCATCCATCTATCCATCTTATATTTTGATACATTGCAAAGTAAGTTGCAGACATTAGTGTACTTTATCCCTAAACAGTTCAGCATGCATATCACCAACTTGAGCTAAATATTTATGATTTTCCCGCCAGGTACAAATATTAACTCTACTATCCATGAATTTTGTCTGTTGCATACACCTGTATGATGTAAATCTATGTCAACACATAGAATATTGTCATTTCTGCAGGAAATTCCCTCCTGCTTTTTCCCAGTCAATCCCTGCCCTCATCCAGAGGCAACCACTCTTGATGTCTCCTCCATGGACTAGTTTTGCCCATTGTAGAAATTCAATAAATGGATTCTTACCAAATGTACTCTTTTGGATAAATATTCTTTCAGTTAGCATGATGATCTTGTGATTCATTCATGTTGTGCATGTGCGTATCAGTAGTTTGCTTTTCTCTTGTTGAGTAGTATTTCATTGTTTGGCTATAACACAGTTTATCCATTCTCCCATTGTTAGACGCCTGAGTTGTGTTCCATTTTTGTATATCATAATAAAGCTGCTACAAGCATTTTTATAAATATTATCCTTTAACAGTTTCAATGACATGGGGGTGAGGAGAGTAGAATACCAGACAGATTGCAGTTCATTGAGAGAAATGAAGAAGTGCAGAGAATAAACACACAGACTATTGTCTCAAGATGAGTGAATAAAAAGTGGGGAGAGAAAGAGTAGTAGCTAGAGAGATGTTTGTGGGTCAGACTGATATATAGATATATACCATACATTACCTAAATAATATAAATATATAGTTCATGTTATATATAATATATAAATAATATATTACCATAAAATAAATATAAGGTACCTGTATATAATATAGATATTTATATATATAAAAATTAGATATATATGTATATACGTTTATATAGGTATTTATCCTATTTAATGAGAATAATATAAGCATTTTTTACAGGGGGAGAGGGGGAGGAGAAGAGGGAGGGGATGTGGAGTCTTGCTTTTGGAGACAGCCCATGGTTGCCTTCCTCTTGGCTCTGGGTCTTAGATTCTGGGCAGAGCTCTTGATCTCTGTGGCTGCTCCCTGGCTTCTACTGGCAGAGTCTCAGACCCTGAATCGTTTCCTCTGCCATTCTGATGTCCAGCTTGGCACCAGCCCTTCCGACACCTGAAGGAACAGCTGGAATTTGTCTCGGCCACCTGCTCAAGCTGTCGATGTTCTAGGGGTGGGAGGACAACAAGTGTCAGTGAGAGAGGGGATAGTGGCTTCAGCTGAGCATTGGGGAGGAATCTGCTCATAATAACTGGGCCACCTCTCATGGTGATGATTGCATAGACTCTGCTGTGGGAGAACCGCCAATATTCCTTCCAGATCTAAGAGGCTGTGACTTGAAGCAGTTGCTGGTTTCAGTTCCTGGGTCAGAGATCACCTCCTATACATTGCTGTTTGACTGACATACAGCAGTCAGTACGTGGGCCAATCCGTGGATTCATTTCAGTCCACATTTAGTTCTCAAGTTTATTTACTGGAGTAATAAAAGAGAGTCTGAATGGTGGAAGGAAGGGGAAGGGGTTAGTTAAAGAACACGTATAAATGACTCATGGACGTGGACAATGGAGAGGGGATTGACTGTGGGCAAGAGGGTGGGCTAGGTTGAGGGGGGCAAAAGGGAAAAACTGGGCAACTGTAATAGAATAAACAATAAAAAATAAATAAAAGAAAAGGAAGACTGCTTTATGAAATAGTTGAGGCTTAATTGTCTGTAGACAGGCAGACTGAACCAGGGAGTTCTTGTGATTATTCACCTAATCATCCTTTTTCTGGGTGATGTCAGGCTTGTTATGAAGTCCCTTCCTCCCTAGGCTCTTAATATGGAGTTTTTCCTACTTTAAAAACTCTTTGTATATTGATTTGTATCACACACACATATTTTTATCTTTAAAAACAACTCTACTGATAAAATTTCCATACAAAAAGTACACCCATTTTAAGTGTATATTTTGAGTAATTTGACACATTTAAACACCCATGTAATGAATACCTCAATCAAAATGTAGAACACTTCCATCACCCCAAAAAGTTCCTTTGTGTCCCTTCCTAGCCAACCTCCCACCCCACCTCTAGCCCCAGGCAACAACTGATAGGTTAGATTTATCTTTCTGGAATTGCATGTAAGTGGAATTAGACTGTGTGTTGTAGCTTGCTGGCTTTTTTTGACCAGCGTAGTACTTTGTAGATTTATCCATGTTGTTGAGTGACTCCCCAGTCCATTCCTGTTTATTTCTGAGTAGTATTCCATTGCACACATCTATCCTAATTTACTGAATAGGTAATAAGACACTTGGTTCAAAATTTAAAAAAAAAATTATCCTCACCCAAGGACATTTTTTCATTGCTTTTAGAGAGAGAGGAAGGGAGATAAGGAGGGAGGGAGAGAATGAGAGAGAAAGAGAAACATCGATGTGAGAGAGAAACATTGATTGGTTGCCTTCCACATGTACCACAACTGGGGACTGAACTCACAACCTAGGTATGTGCTCCGCAACCTAGGTACATGCCCTGACCAGGGATTGAACCCACAACCTTTCAGATTTACAGGATAACACTCTGACCAACTGAGCCACACCAGCCAGGGCATAGTTCAAAATTTTAAAATACATGTCTTTCCCACCCCATTGTCTAACCAGTCAGTCCCTTTCACAGGCATCCAGTATTATCAGCTTCTTGTGTAAATTGTTGAGCTATTTTATGCACTTAGAAGCAGATGTGTGTGCAGGATCTTCCTCCAGCCCTTCAAAAAATATATCTAATTTTGTTTGTGTGTGACTATTATCTTAGAAGTGTAATTGCCTGAGTAAAGGGTTTGTGCCCATATAATTCTGATAGATGTTGCCAAATTGCCCTCCACAGAGGCAATACAGATTCTCCAGCTTTTTAGGGAAAGATTTAAACATAGCACAGACTTTTGATGGTGCTGAAATCGATTGATTTGAAGAATAGAGAGACATTTATTTAAAACTACAGGAAAAAGTAAACCAGCAAGATTGTTACTCTGCATACACAGTGGGTTTTCAGGTTCACATTTTGTGAACCCTGAGTGTACCTGCTTTCAGTCACACAGTCTTTGGGGCCTGTGCTCTCATTTGCTGTGAAGTGATAGGCTTCTTACCACCCATGTGTGGCTCAGGATTTAGGCTGTTTTGTTCAGAAGAGGTCTCTGGGTTTTTTGACCTGAGATGGATAAATAAGGGTCCTACCTGAGACTGGGTCTCAGGGGGAACTTGGCCCACAGAAGACCTGATTCTAGAAAGGGGAAAGACTAGACTGGATGAGCAGGAGGGGTGTGTGTTTATATAAATAATCCATATCCACTCTGTGGCTGGGGTGGGTCTTGAAATATCAGCCTGATGCTCTGGCTCCACTGGCTTGTTGGGGGAGCTTTTGGGAGCAACAGTGAATACTTACCTTGACCAATAAAGCCCAGAGTGGCATGGGCCAGGCCCCTCCCCAGCCTTCTCTGAGGAGTTCTCCTTGGGCTACCTGTGTGCCACCAATGACTTCAGCTTTTCAGTTCTTTCTCCTCCCAGTTCATGCTGTAATGTGGATCCTGATGCATTCCCTTATGCCCACCAGCCTCTCAGCACCCTGGCTTCCCTTAGTTTATCTTGATTTATCCTTCAGGATTGACCCACCAGGGTGGAGCCTCCTGCTGCAGTTCTCCTACAGTATTTAAAATGATCTCTGCTTAAAAAATGTCTCTGATCCGACCCTTACTGTTCATTTCTCCTCTTACTCTCTTAGTGTCACATGGGCAGGGATCATATCAGTTTTGCGCACCATTTATTCCCTGTGCTCTAACAGAGATCGACACATGGTAGGTACTCGGGTAAAGCCTGTGAACACATGAGGCATTTTGGTAGCACAAGCGTGTAGCTAGTAGTCTGAACTTGGGGCAAATTCCATTTGTGTATCTTGGCAAGTTACCTAACCTCTCTGAGTTGCAGTTTCCCTGTCTGAAAAATGGGTATAATAACATTGCCTCTTGGAGCTGTTGGGAGAACTTGGAAAGTGCCGGGTGAATAGCAAGTGGTTGAGCCCCGGTAACTATTAATGTATGAGCTTTGATGTGAAGTAGTGAGCACACTTGTTCATGGGCAGCTTGTGCTGCTGGTGACTAGCGACAGCTGGCTTCAATGTCTGGGGTCAGGTTGGGCCACAGGTGGGGGCTCAGTGCCTCCCTGCCCCAGGAGTCGAGAGTCACAGTGGAGCTGGGGCTTGAGGAGGTCACAGTGCCATTTAGCAGCTGCCACCAAGACCTTGGAGGGAAGACATAACTGGGGCACCTCCAGTCACTGGCCTCTCCCAGGGTGGTGGAGAGGAGCAATAGGGAGCCATGGGAACAGGGAAGGGTGGGAAAGCCGGGTGGTCTCAGGAAGCTGCTGGCCTGGCTGGCAGGTGGGAAAAGAGCTGATGAGAATGTCAGGGCTCTGGAGGGGATAGGGTTTCTGCTGCTTCCAGCTGCCCTAAGCTGCCTCTGCTGTTTTCCAGAGGGACCCAATTACCACCCCCTTGTGGAGCAAGAGCTGCCAGAGATCCTGGGGAGATAGGAGGCAGTTCCCAGCAGGGCAGCAGGGGCCTTTTAAGCTCCCCTAACCATATAGCTGTTCCTGATCATTTGAGATTTGGGGCCTGGTTTGGGGGAAATGTTAGGACTTTTGAACACAGTCCCTCAGGTCTCTACAGAACCTCAGGCTTTCAAAGAGTTTTCATAAGCACAAACTCATTTGATCTTCTTCACAGCTTGGGAGCAGCCTGGAAGGATTTGTAGGCTTCTTTGGACAAGCAGTGTTTCTGTAGTCCAGAGAGAGAGGAAGCCAGTTGGCTACAGTCACATGATGAGCAAGCGACCCAAGACTTTTGTCTTTGTAGAGCCTCTTCCCTGTGCCACTTGATCAACCAATCAACACACAGGAAGGCTCTCCAGCTTGCCACAGACCCTACCATGCCCTACTGTTTACCACCAGGCTTGCATCCCTCATTGATGATTCCTGCCTGGTCCTTGAAGATATTTGAGCAGCATCCCCTGCCCAGCATGCAGCTTCTGCCCAGCTTTGTCCTGGGTGCTATGGAAGGTACAAGGGAAGGTGGAGTGTGCTCTGTATCCAAGGAGTGGACAGCCAAACCTACCCTCCGAGAAAGCAGCATATAATGTTGGGTACACTATTAGGAAGGCATGTGATATCAACCTTGAGGATGCTGACCCGGGCTGTGAGCTGGCATGGGGTTGGGGTTAGCTTACACCAGCAAGTGTGGGGAGGAAAGAAGGGATAAGGGTTTCACAGGTTGGGGAGAAGGTCTTTTTGTATAGAATAGAAGGAACTTTACATGGCTTTGAATCCCTTCATATTACAAATGTTTCCTGAGAACCTATTATGTGTCAGATACCTACCAGTCACTCTACATATCTAATTTCATCCTGACTACAGACTTGGAAGTAGATATTTTTCCCACTTTTCAGATAAGCAAGCATGAGTATACAGATGAGGTATAATGAAGTTAAAAGGCTCGCTCAAGCCCAGTATGACCCCAAAACCCATGCTATCCCTATACAGAAGGCTTCTGGGGGAAGGTGAGTTTTGGATCTGTATGAGGACAGATGAGGGGATAAGCCTTAGGAGACTTTAGAGGTTGTAGGAACTTCATGAGTAAAGACTAAAGACAAGGAGGCAGGACCAAGTTGGGTGTGCATGGCAGTCAGTGAGGTAAAAGGTTTGATTGATGCAGAACTTCCTGGTCAGGACCCCTAACTTCCATCATGGGCCTGGTTTGGCCCTCCTGAGGCCCCAGCTGCCCGATCTGCCTATCTCCTCTAAGTTAATTTCTTTAGTTGGCCGCCTCTGCAGGTTTTCCATTATTACCAGGGTCTTCTCTGGTCCCCCACCTTTGCATTGTTTGTTCCCCCCACCTGAGTGTCATCCCTCATCCTCTGCATCTGTTCAAATCCTGCCTATCCCTTTGCGGTTCACAAGATGTTTCAGATCCTCCAGGAAGCCCTCTCTGAACTTTAATGTAATCTCTTTCTTTCCTTTGAACTCCACTTGTTCTGGTTCTTTGCTGAGGGTACCTGGGACCCTTTCAAAAGTCCATTTCATCTATCCAGTTTATAAGCTCCCCATGTTCTGGCAGCAGACACAACTCTAATGCACTCCCTACCTAACCTGCAAGCCTCGGGCAGTGGTAGGCCATTGATAAAGGATTTGCTGCAGGCTGGGCAAGAGCCCAAGCTCTTTGAACAAATTTCCTGATTTAGCCTCACAGCAAAGCCCTGGATCCTGACTAGTACAGAGGTCACTTGAACTGGGTCCCTGCTCACAGAAACCCACACTAAGAGGTGAACGCAAGAGATTGTAGCTCTGGGAGGTGCCTGGCTCCTTTGTCGATGTTTTATAGCATGACCCCTCTTACTTTTCTGCTTTTTCTTTTGTATGCCAGTGGGGTGTGTGTGTTCTCCAAAACCTGTTTCTACCTTTAATCAATTTCCATTTGGAAAGTGAGTCTGGGTGGCCATGATTTGAGATGGTACCTACCTCTTGGGGTCAAAATAAGACCATCTAGGGTGATGGTGAGGAGTGTGGGGCTCCTTCACCAACCCCACCCCTGCCACAGCTCAGGTGTGCAGCCCCAGGGAAGCCCCAAGGTTCCCACCCTCCTGCTCAGGTGGGACGGACCAGCCTGGAAGCCAGCAGCAGAACAGGAATGCAGCCTTCTGGTTAGCTCCTGACAGGGCGTCTCTGGGAGGCCCCCCAGCTCCTCCAGGCCACAGCTCTGCTGGGGAAGCTGGGGATTAGAAGCCTAATTCCGCCTAGAAATCCTGTTTTTCTTAGCCTCACACAGATTGCTCTTTAGGAAAGGCCCCTCATCTAATTAGCCTGAGTCAACAGCTCCATTTATTTGGACATGTGATGTTATGAAATGAGCCGCCGCTGGTGTGTTTTTGTACTGCATATCTGGGCTGCCCCTGCAGGATGGCATCGGGAGGGAGGTGCGTAGGGCCACCGGGCTGGGATGAGAACCCAGACCGAGAGGGGCTGCAGCCGGGGCGGAAGGGCGGACGCAGGTTTGCTAGCCAGGCGGGAACTGCTCACTCTCAGGTTTCATAACAAGAAAGTGACCCATGGAGTGTCCACATATCCAGCTTCCTCTCCCGTTGCTGTTTTTGAACCAAAAATAAAGAAGGGATTAGGGGCCCTTTGCTTGGAACTCCTTTCTCTGTCCCCAGTCAGAATCAAAAGGGACTTCTACAAGAAGCTTTTGATGGTGACAGGTCCTTTACCACATGCAGGAATACCTAGGACTTTCTGGGAAAACAAACAAACAAACAAACACCAGTTATTATATATTAAGCATTTACTGCGTGCAATGTGCTAGGCATGTTATAAAATAAGTCACCTGTGCATGCATGCACAGATACACACACATTTCTTCTCTGTCTGGTGGAAGTGGAAGCCTCGCTCCCTCTTTCCCACATTGAATCCCCTCCCACTCTCTTCCCTTCCCCCACCTGCAGTGTTTATCCTCCCAGATTCTTTTCTGTGTGTTGGTATACACACACATCACACATTACTTTTAACCATAAAAACAACCCTTCGAGGAAAGTTCTATTGTACCTGTTTCACAGATGAGAAAACTGAAGTGAAGTAACTTGCTCAAGGTCACACAGCCAGGAAGGAGCAGAGTTGGGGTTCAGATCCAGCCTGTGTGACTCCAGAGATGGACAGGAAAGCCCTTTTTCTCTGGCACCGCCCTGGCCCCCAGCAGGTCACAGATATTGGTCTTAGTGGATTGTAGTGTGCTTCTCACCTGGTTTCCACCTTGCCACCCCTTTTCCATGCTGCTATTATTTTTGCCAAGTGGGCAGTCAAGATGGGCGTTTGATACCTTGGGCCACATGGAAGTCACCCTGAATAAATGGGGCAGGAGCTCTGCCTTAATGCCTCCTTCCTGTCCCCTGATCTAGACTTGCTGCCAACTTCACTGCCTTACCTGGCCCAGTTTTTGCTTTGTGCACCCAAGAGTTAAAAGGAAACAAGAACCAGCGAGGGTGGCATTGCCACTTTTTCCCCAGAGTGCATTTGATCAACTCGTACACACCCAGACCTTAGAGCACCTGGGGTTGAGTGTTCACCCCTTTTTGGCTAACTAGAACATTGTGTGAACAGCAGCAGTTCAGGGGTTCAGGGCGCTTACCACACATGGGGAGTCTGGGAAAGCAGCTGGGTGTTGCCTACTCCTGCCTGGGAGATAAACCCAGTTGAAGGAACAGGCTTCTCAATGGTTTCCTCTTTATAGTGGGGGTTCTTGGCCAGGAACTGTTGTAGGTATAAGATATTAAAACCATGTCTCACAATTGATATAGGCTGGAGAGGCAGGATTTAGAGATATTACCAGATGTATTGAAAAAACAAAATTCCTTCATTGCTAGATTCACTTACTGTGGTGGTAAGTGATTTTTAGCATCCCTTGAGTTTTTCTATATAAACAATCATATCAGCCCTGGCTGGCATGGCTCAGTGGATTGAACATCAGCCTGTAAACTGAAAGGTCATGGGTTTGATTCCTGGTCAGGGCACATGCCTGGGTGGTGGGCCAGGTCGTCCCTAGTTGGGGGTGTACAAGAGGCAACAGTCAATATTTCTCTCCTTCTCTTTTTCTTCCCTTTCCCTTTTCTCTAAAAATAAATAAATAAAAGATTAAAAAAGTCACATCATGTGCAAATATAATAGTTTTATTTCTAAAAAAAAAGTAAATTCCAGTGCTGGCCCTGGAAGTTTCTTTAAAAAGGTAATGAGACCTTTTTTCCTGTTGAACTTTAAAACCTTTCTGCCCCTGCACTTTGTGCTCTGTAGTTTATCAGGGACACCGGGGACCAGCAGTGTAGCATGACTAAAGTTACTGGGACAAAGCTAGAGGCAGGTCAGCCCTCCACAGGGGAGTCCCAAGGGCCTGCAGGCAGCCACCGCCACCAAGAACTTCTAAGGCCAAGAAAGGGAAGCCTCAAAACCAAACATCCCTGCACGGTCCCAGGCAAATGTGTTCCTCATCAAGGCAGATACAAACAAAGTTTATTAAAAAGCTTCTAAAGGACATTCCAAATCACCAGCAGGCCTCTGTGAGGCCACTGTCCATTCTCCTGTGGACTCATTCCAGCCTCGTTGAGGCTTTTCAAACACCGAGTCACCAATGTGTCCAGAAAGGAAAATAAACAGGAGGATCCAGTGGGCGGCCCTGTGGCTCAGGGTGACTTGGCTCTCAGTGCAGGCTTGCACTTTGTGACACCACAGCCAGTGGGGCTGATAGGAATGACCCGGGAATCTAGTACAAACAGGGCAGTGAGACCTTTTGGACTGTGTGGTGGGCGCCTCCCCCCACCAACCCCATGTCTTAATGGCAGCCCACCAGGCAGAGGAAGGGCCCCTGCGGTTGCAAACATGGTGGCTGGGTACAGTGGGGTGAGCTCTGGACTAGGAAGGTCATGCGCCTTTTGCATTCTGGGAGGAAAGGAGATTTCTGCCTCCAAGTAACTGAAAGAAAAATTGGTGACTTTCCCAGTACACAGGAATGGGATTGTTCTCATTAAGGTAGGTGCTGGCGGTCCCAGAGCTGGTCCACATGTTCCCCAAAGCATGTCAGGGCACCCCATGGAATCCTAGGGTCCTGTGGAGGGAGCACAGCTGAACATCCCTCTCCTGGCATTTATATTAAGATTCTATAATTTTAAAGTAAATTGAATATACAACTGGACTAATAAGCAAAATGGGAGCTACAGTATATTGCAGTACAAGGGTCAGGGGAGAACTCTGCCTCTAGAGTCAGTCAGGCCTGCGTTGCCACCGCCTGTGTGTGTCCATGTGGGCGGCTTCATTGCTTAAGCTCCTGGAACCTGTGAAGAGGGCATCACACTAATTGCCTCATGATATTGATGTCAGCATCTGTGTTAAAGTCTAAACTAGTGATACTCAACCTTTCTCATCATGTGGCACATATACACTAGTCACTAAAATTCTGCAGCACACCAAAAAATACATTTTTTGCTGATCTGACAAAAAATAATAATTTTGATTCATTCACACTGGATGGCTATTGTTGTGTTGGCTGTTGTCATTTTTTTTTAAATTTAACAACATTAGGGAAAAGAGGTCAGTGCCCCTAACTAAATAGTCAGGTATTGCATGTTTTAAGAATTCTTGCAGCTCACTAGGGTGCCTCTTGACACACAAAGGTTGAAAATCACTGGTCTAAACCTTCAGCAAAGAGTCTGACATATAGTTGGTACTTAATAAGTGGTAGTTATTGTTAGTTTTATTTGTTGGACTAGTATTGTTCAACATTTTGGAAAGACAAGGGGGTATCTAGGGAATAAAGGAGGGAGGAGAAAAAGAGAGTCCATGGGAGGTGGGAGGAACTTTGCTGTTGATAAAAATTAAGCCCATGGCCCTGGCTGCTGTGGCTCAGTTTGTGGGGTGTTGTCCTGCAGACCAAAACGTGATGGGTTCTATTCCTGGTCAGGGCACATGCCTAGGTTGCGGGTTTGGTTCCTGGTTGTGGAATGTACTAAAGGCAATGAATTAATGTTTCTCTCCCTCTCTTTCTCCCTGCCTTCCCCTCTCTCTAAATCCTCTCTCCCTTTGTCTCTCTCTAAAAGCAGTGAAAAAATGTCCTCAGTTACATAAGGATTAAAAAAAATTTAAATTACACCTATAATGATTTATTGATAGCTTTCTGTGAGTGGCTACTGTACAAGGAGATTATAGTAAGTCCCACCTCTGACAACCCCACAGTGCAGGTTCCTATGTTCCTTTCCTAACAGGGAGGACACTGAAGCTCAGAAAGCTTCCGCGATTGCCCCAAACTCAAGGCCTGTGCTGTAGATTGAATGTTTGTTCCCCCCCCCCCTAATTCATATGTTGAAAACTTAATGCCCAGTGTGATGGCACTAGGAGGTGGGGTCTTTGGGAGCCTTTATGGGTGGAATTAGTGCCCTTATGACACAGGACCGAGAAAGCTCCCTCGCACCTTTCACCACATGAGGGCACAGTGAGAAGGTACAAGCTCTGAACCAGGAAGTGGGTTCTCACCAGACACCAAATCAGCAGGTGCCCTGATCTCGGACTTTCCAGTGTCCAGAATTGTCAGAAAGAAATGTTTGTTGTTATTAAGCTTCCCAGTTTATGGTATTGTGTTATAGCAGCCTGAATGGTCTAAACCTGTAAGAAGGAGCTGGGATTCAGGCTGTCTGATGCCAAAGTCTGAGCTCTTGGCTGCTAAGGGTCACTGATCCTCAGTTCTGAGGTGAGGAGAGCCATCCTTCTAGGTCAAAGATGGTCATGGTCTTGTAACACAGGAGCCCGACCAGAGCTGCCGAGTGCAATGCTTGGGAAACCCTCCCTGTTAGGGTGTTGTGTACAAGGCCAGGGAATAACTTCACCAGTTTTGGCAATCCCGGCTTTCTTGGTTCTAAATTAATGATTCTCAGCCCTGGTTGTGCATGAACATCTCCTGGGGAACTTTGAAAAAGTCACACCACACAGGTCACTCAGACCAATTACAGTGTCTCTGAGTGGGGCAGGGTGTCAGTGTCCTGTTAAGTGCCCTCTGATTCCAAAGAGTCCAGGTCTAAGAACCCCTCTGAAGGAAACTGCTGGTTTTGGAACTCCTTACCATTGAGGGACCACATGTGGGGGTCTCACCTGTGACTGGAGGAGATTTTGAGGCAGAGCAGGGGGCTTGGGTGGGGAGACAGTAACAGAGGAGGGATTGAAGGCTGCAAAAGAATGTGTGGAGTGTGGACACCAAGGCTCAGCAGGTTAAGTAAGAGGATTCAGGGTACACACCAAGTAAGTAGCAGGCCTGGAAACCACACCATTGAAGTGGTGGCAAAATGACTGGAATCTCTTGTTACTGGGGATACCCCAAGTATGCCTCAGTGGTAGAGGTTCCCAAGGCCTAGTTTTGCATCCCATTCTCTCCTCAATCCATCCTTTCTGCCAAGCAGCCTCATCCACGCCCAGGGTTTCCATCATCACCTGACTCCAAAATTTCTATACTGCAGCGACTCATCTGACATCTCTCTTGCATGATTCCAAGGAACCTAGGATTTTATTGTACATGCCCAAGAGTAAGCTCATAACCACCTCCATGCTCAGGCTGGTCCTTCTGCAGGGTCCCAAGCCTGGTGAATGGCACAGGAGCCATACTCGACCCCTCCCTCGCTCACTCCCCATGTGCATCAGCGGTGCTCTCCGTCTAACCTTTTAAGTAACTGTCCATGCTGCCCTGTCCTCTCCATCTCCATTACCACTCCTTTCCCCAAGTCACCATCATCTTCGGTAACCTGTTCTTTTTATTTTTAATTTTTTGTTAATTTATTCTTGCTTACATTTTTTTTGATGACTTTTGTATCCTCAGCACCTAGTACCTTACTTTTATGCCTTAATAAACATTTGCTGATTCCTGGTTCGCAGCCCGCGCTCAATCCACTGAGCTACACCAGCCAGGGCTTAAACATTTGCTGATTCCTAAATGAGTGAATAACATTATTTAAAAATTTTAATTCCTTCTGGGGGCTGTTGATACAATGGCTGCTCCATTAAAGCTTTCTGCTTTTTAGGCTGAAATAAGGGCTAACGTGCTCAGATGACTCTGCATTCCACAAAGGTTAAGGGCAAAGAAGTCTTGTCTATGGAGGCTGCATAGAGGGTCTGAGGGGACCACGTACTCAGAAATGAGACACAGCAGGGCAGGTGAATACACACACACTTATATCCATCCTTGGGCAGCTCTTGCCTGCTTATTCCACAGACATTATCTTTATTTGGAGAATTGATCATGAAATCAATCTCTTCACTATTTCTCCAATAATGTAGCTAATAGAAAGAAAAGCTATTTTGATGGTGTCTGGTTTTCAGTTAAAAAGGAGGGTCAGAACAGCAATTTCATCAGCTGCCCTTTGAAAGTGCTTTTCTTGGTCACAGCCATTCACAGGGGGAAACATGATGATTCCAACTCCATTCTTCATATTGGCTCCTGCTTGAGGTGACAGATTGTGTTACCTCTAGACCAGGACATTGGTGGGTAAACAGCAAGATCAAGTCAAGGTCACATCAGCCTGGCTGGGTCATTAGAGCATGGCCCAGCCTCCCTTCTTACCATGCACACACACACCTACTGTCTGATCCAGTGTAATCAGTCAAAATGCTGGGTCCCTGTAATTCTAGCTGAAGGGGCCCAGGAGAAGAAGCCCTGGTCTCTTGGTACAAGCTCCTCTTTCAGAACCTCTTCCAAAATTCTACTCTAAGAAAAACATCCCAGCCTCATGGTGGCAGTTGACTATTGTTTCAGCCCCCAAAAGATGGAAAGACCCCTGAGGACAGAGACTGTGGTCTTTCCACTCCCCACCCTCATTGTTTGGGCCTTTAGGGGTTCTTAGGAGTTCCTTGGGTGTCAGGACAGGTATAAGCATGAAGTTATTAGCAATTGAGCCCTGGAGTCAGAGAAACTAAGTCTGCTTCCCGGACCTGCCACTTCCTGGACAAGAACTTGGCACAAGTTACTTGCTGTCACTAAACCTTCATTTTCTCAACTCTAAGGTGGGACCCTAATAGGAGTTATGTTACTTGCATAAGGTTCTGTGAGGAGGCTTCAACCAGACAATGCATATAAAGCACAGTACATGTCAGTTTGTGGAATGAATGAGGGCAGGGGTGCCCCTCCTTGTGTCAGAAGGTCAGAGGAGATGCTGGCACACATGACAACCCATCAGAAGTGGGGGTCTCAGGCCTTCTGAGTTCACCATTCCTTTGGATTTGGTTTCCAAAAATAGAAAATAGCGACTACTGCCTTTTACTGCCAAAGCCCAGATTTAAAACCTCGATATTTTGCAGATCAAAAGTCACCAGAAGACATAAAACAGATTGTGGTGTCCCTAGCCAGAAGCTTCCTTATTTGTATATGTATCATACATACAGATAGTTAATTTTATTTTTCCTTTTACTAACTTTTTAAATTTAAGTATACATGTATTCTTAATCCATCGAAAAAGCATTTAAAAGAAACCCATCCATGGTTCTTGAGCACCAGAGTAAATAACATCACAGTGCCACACTGTCTTAGGTTAAAACTAACCACTCAACTTTGATGGGGTCACAATCCCTGATGAGCCCAGAGAAGCAGTGACCACCTCAGTAAGTGCTCTAAAAAGGTGTTTTTGCTTTTGTTTTGTCCCCATAGCTGGCTCTGTCACTGGTGTGAACGCAGCTGGGGGAAATCCCATTTGACAGAGAAGCCCAGGGCAAGGCCTGGCTTAGCAGAGCTCTGCTGATTTATGGCTACTTCTTAGGCTGCCATCTTGTGGCAGTGGCTCTGAGGTGAGTCTGCCTGTGGGTAACAGGTTTCCTAACTTCCAAAGACTTCTCCCTGCTCCCCTGTGATTTATATACCACTTGCATACATTTCTGTATGGGGCTCTGGGGTTCTAACTCTAGCTGTAGAAACAATGAAATGAACAAGACAATGTTGGAACAGGGACCTTCTCCAAGTGGGACATCCAGGCCAGCACTGGGTGGCAGGTGTCCAGATGAAATGTCCAGGGAAGTGTGGTGTCAGGGCAGTTTAAGAGCTACTATTTGTGCGGCCTTTACTACATGCCAGATATGGCTTGGCACTTCCCATATGTTATTTCATTTAATACTGACAATAACCCTCTGAGCTAAGCCATGCTATCTCCCCATTTTACAGATAAAGAAACTAAAGTACCAAGAGGTTAAGGCACTTGCCAAAAGTTACAGAACCAGTGTGGTAGAGTTGGGACTCAAAAATAAGGCCTTTCTGACCCCAAAACTTGTGCTGTGCGCCTCCCACTCTGCGCAGTCATGGTGAGCTACAGCGCCACAAAGACCTGAGATTCTGTGTTGGGATACGTGAGCTGGGCTCAGTCACTTAGCCTCTCACACCACTCTGTCCCCTCTGCAAAATGAAGCTTCTTTACATTCAGGTAATTGCAAATAAATGGGATAATTGATGTAGTTAACACAGTTCCTGGCACAGGTAAAGGCTCGGTAATGTGGGTTTTTTCCTTCCCACTTTGGGAGGGGAGAAATACAAGGGACCACTTCCCTAGTTGATCCCCCTACAGTTTCAGCCTCCTCTCCCTCCCGTAGACTCCATAGGACCCTTTGAACCAACACCAGAAGGTCTTTGATTCCTGACAGTTTGATCCACTTCTCAGTTTAGTCATCTTGGCTGCATGGGAAAGGCAGCACTGGAGAGTGTAAAGAGCCCTTGACTAGAGTTTTGGAGACTTGGGTTCTAGTCCAGTCCTGGGTCTGAGACTTGGGCAGTTTCTCTCCCTGGGCTTCAATTTCCCCATCAATAAAGTGGAGGATTTGTCTGTATGCAGGACCCATGTGAATACATAATCCATGTGCAGCCACTCCCTGGTTCTGCACCCCTGGTAGACATAACTACTTGCAGTATCTCTGTCAGCGATCCTGGATATGGCTGCAGAACCCTCCCCACATACAGAGGGAATCACTGTTAACTGATTAGAGATGAAATAACATTAAAATCTCTTGGATATTCCTGGAACACTTAGTGGTCTGTACGGGTCCTTCCAGCTCTGACTCTCCCACCTGACTCTTTAATGCTCTGAGGGACAATGCAAAGAGCATGCATCTGAAATGTGGGGAGTGAATTATAATTCCAGCCACATTATCTAGCCGCTGTGTGACCCTGGGCAAGTTACTTACACTCTCTGAGCCCTGTTTTTAACTGTTTAAAAGGAGTCCTGACATATGCTCTGGCTGTTGTCATTCTGACACAAATCACAGTAGCCTCCCTGAAGGGAGGATCTGGGTCCCTGTCAGTGCTGTACCCCCTGTGCCTGGAACAGGGTCTGGTCCAGAGCAGGCTCTCCATAGATTTTGTTGAATTAGAGCAAAGTCAAATATAAAACTTGTAGAAATGGAAGGAACTGCAACCCGGTGAAATACATCTCTAGAAAAGTGGTTCTCAGTCTTTATGGAGCGTAAGGCTGAGCGGGGAGTTCTTTCAACATGCAGATTCCTGGGCCTGACCACAGGATGAGACCCAGGAGTCTGTCTACAGATTCAACAAGCTTTCCTGGGAATTCTGCTGCAGGCGGTCTGGCATGAACTCTAGAGTGGGAGGGTCAGAGTGGAAGTTAAAATAAACAGAGAGGCCTCAGTTTGCTGCCAGTTACTCTCCAGCAGTTGAGTGTCCACTTTGGAGATCCTGAAATGCACCTGTGAGGGAGTCACCTGGAAGAATGGCTCCTTCCTCCTCTCACTGGCTGCCTGCAAGAGAGGCTTGATCTTTAGCTGACTGATGCTCTTAGGTTTCTGTGCCCTGACCTGCGAGGTCCACATGGAAAGCAGCCAGGTCAGGGGCATTTCCCCTTTTATGTTCAGTAAAATAGGAGTGTTGGAAGTGGGTCTAGATTGTCAATGAGGCTCATCAGCAATTATCCAGTGTGAAACACACGTCACTCTTCCCAGCTCTACCTGCCAGGATCCCTGAGGAAGGGCAGCCAGAAGGCAAGTTGGCGGGAGTTTAGCCAGGGCACTCTGGTTGTGTTGTTGTTGCTGTATGAGAGAGAGAGAGAGAGAGAGAGAGAGAGAGAGAGAGAGAGAGAGAGAGAAATATTGATTGAGATTTCTGATGTTAGTTGTTTACAGGGTTCCCAAAACAACAGAGTGGAAAGTGAAAAACAGTCAAACATTTGGCATGTTTTTTCTTGTATGTTGCTAAACACAGACATCTTCTCAAACACCCATGTATCAGAGAGAAATTGAAATTTTCATCCTTATGCTTCAGGGTGTGATAATGCATCTAGAAAGTAGATGACTGATTAAAATCTATTTTTGGATATTTTACTGCAAAGTCATTTATACCATCATCATTGTTCAGACTGAATTAATGAATTATTAAGAGATAGTTGGATTTTTGAACTCTTATTAAAAATTCAAAATAAATGTAATTTAAAAAATTACAATTCTTTCCTTTCTCCCCAGGGTCTTTTTCCTACAGCTAACAAGTTCTGTTAACTTCATGGGCTTCTTATAAGGATTGAACAAGTTAACATGTGAAATGTGCTTACAACAGTGCCTGGTAAATTACCATAAAATGATGCCCATTTTTCTTCATTACTAGTACTACTACAGATACAATCCTGTTCACATTAATCCAATCAGAGCAACCCTCAGTTATCTCAGACCAATAAGGAATGATCTGTCCTGTAGACAAATTGTCAGCCAGCTGAACTCAATTCTTTAAGAGAGGAGATTTTTGTACCTTTAGCCACTTGTGACACGGAGGCCACGCTGGACTCGATTGCCTTTATGAATAAAGCTTGATGGTGGAGACTAATTTTTCTTTGGGCTCCTGGGCTGAATTCAGAACACCAGCTGGTGATTGTCAGGCCACTACATGGCCCACAGCAAGTGCTTCTTGAATTCTTTTTCTCCTTGTCTTTTTCTTTTTTATCATTTTTTATTGTTGTTCAGATACAGTTGTCTCTATTTTCCCACCACACTTCCCCCGTCCACTCACCCCCACCTCCTAACCTTAATCCTAGCCCCCCTTTGACTTTGTCCATGAGTCCTTTATACATGTTCCTTGACGACCCTTTCCCTTTTTCCCGTTATCTCCCTCCCACCTCCCCTCTGGTTACTGTCAGTTTGTTCTTTATTTCAATGTCTCTGATTATATCTTGCCTGCTTGTTTGTTTTGTTGATTAGGTTCCACTTATGGGTGAGATCATATGGCATTTGTCCCTCACCACCTGGCTTATTTCACTTAGCATAATGCTCTCCAGTTCCATGCATGCTGTCACAAAGGGTAGGAGCTCCTTCTTTCTTTCTGCTGTGTAGTATTCCATTGTGTAAATGTGCCACCGTTTTTTGATCCACTCATTTACTGATGGGTACCTAGGTTGTTTCCAGAACTTGGCTATTGTAAATAATACTGCTATGAACATTGGGGTGCATAGGTTCTTTTGAATTAGTGTTTCAGGATTCTTAGGGTATGATCCCAGCAGTGGAATTCCTTGGTCAAAAGGCTATTCCATTTTTAGTTTTTTGAGGAAATTCCATACTGTCTTCCAGTGTCTGCACCAGTGTGCATTCCCATCCTTGTCTTTTTTTTATGGTGCCCTCTTCCCATTCAAATATTCAACTGTATTTGCTTCAGGGCATCTTCTCTACTCTACCTTCTAACTTGCTGAACCAAATCTGTCAGGCCCTAGGGACAAGCATGACAGACAAAGCTGTTAAACTTGGTAAAAAATAAGAGTAAGTATATCCAATGCCAGGGGACTGCTTTTGCTTAATCCTAGGTTGTTAGTGATGTTCTAAAGAGTTATGATTATCATGCAAATATCTTCCAGAGAAGGGAAGTATTACCTGAACATGACACTTCAGTGGGACACAGAAGATCCTCTGAATCCAGTGGAAGGGCCAGCCATGGTCAGCCATCCCTGATTCAATAACCAACCTGGTCAGAGACTCTAACCAGCTTCTTAGCTTGGGCTCCCTGCTGCTCTAGCTTGCTCAGCCAGTCTCAGAAGTGAAACCAGATGGTCAGGGTGGGTAGTGAGGGAGACGCACAAGAAAACCCCAGGGAAAACTGAGCTCCTGGTCCCACCCACTGCCCCAAACTGCTTCTGAATTGGTTCATCCATGAACAAACCCAAAAATTCCTTTTATCTCCCAATCACCAAGAATCTGATCCTTTATTTAGTCCCAAAACTTGGAAACTAATCTTTTATTTATCTCTACTGTAATCCCACTTCAGGCTGTATATGGAATACACCACTTGGGAACAAACCTCTAGGATTTCAGAAGGACCCTCAGTCAGGGAAGCGCAAAGGCTGAAGAGGGAAAGTAAAACCAGGGCCAGGATGTTTTGGTTCCATGTGCGAATTGGAGGAAGAATGTGGCTCATTTGGGCTTGTGTGCTGGAGAATGAGCCACAGGCAAGCTTCCTAATCACCAAACCACAGTAGAGGGTGGGAAAACAGGCCGGCATCATGTCAGGACCCAGGAGGCCAAGCTGGTTGAAACAATTTCCAAGCTTCCTCTAAGGCTGCTGGCTCAGCCCTCAAACCAGGCCAAAGATTCACTGACACACTCTTGGGGCATGTTGAGTGGTTCAAGACAGCTGTCTGTCATCCTGGTTTTGCCCTCTGTAGGTGGATCTGGAGCCAAACCGCATGGTCAATGTGGCAGGGGCAGCCAGTCTATGTGACAGTCCCTACTCATCCATCCTTAGCAGGCCAACTTCCACTGTGGCCCTGAGAGGACTGCCTTGCTTCTGGAGGTTTCCAGATCACCACCTCTGTTCTTTTCCATTCAGTCTTGTATTTGACAAAAATTTCCTGAGTGTCTACCATATGCCAGGCCAAGGGTTGGGGCTGGGACTGACCATTCACTGGCACACAGGGCACTGTCCTTGTCCTCTCAAAGTTGACACCCTGTAAGGAAAATCAATCAAATATAAATAGTCATTTAACTAAAATTATGATGACAGTAGGGGGAAGAACCACACTGAGAGTTTGGGGATCAGAGGCTAGTAAGCTGAGCAGGAGTTAGTAAGGTGCAGAGTTGGGAATGGGGTCAAGAAGTATCTTCACAACCTCCTCTACTCTCCTTGGCTTTTTGGCTTCTTCATGCCTCCCTCCAAATCTTAACTCCTAGATCAGGGTACTTAGCATACATCCAAAACTTTATTTCTGGAACCTTCCTCTGGGCTCTAGCCCCTGCCATTACTCCTAGTACCAGGCAGCTGGTCTGCCCCTTCCCAAGCCCCTTTCTGGGGAGGCAGCTGCCCAGTCTTTGTCCTTCTTTCTCCATCTCATGCTTCTACAGCATTGATTTACACACCATGTCAGCTCAGTTCTAGGGGACTTTCCCAGCACTGCTGGCCCCACAGAGGAGGTAGTGCACTTAGGTTTACGTATTCTCTCCCTTAAAAGTTTGCTTTTTCACTTCACCAGTGTTCCCTCAGCCAGGGCCAGGCCATGATCTGGGCCCTGGCTGCATGCTAGAGGGGAGCCTGGAAGAGGGCCATGGGGGTAGGGTTCAGGGAAGGCTTTCTGGGAGAGGTGACACCTGGGAGAGTCAGGCTTGAGGGGGAGTTGTCAGGTGACATTGCCCCTCTTCCCCTTCTTGTACCTTTCTTGCTGTTTCTCCTGCACTTTTCACCCCCTACTATTACCTGTCATGGATGTTTCCAGGCTTTGACCTCAAGAGATAGAGCTGGGAGGGCCCTTGGAAATTTAGTCGCCATCTAACAGATGGGGACAGTGAGGCCCCAAGAGGTATTGATTGGTTTGTGAATGTTAAACCATACTAGCATCTCTGAAATAAATCCCACTTTGTCATGGTGTACGATCATTTTATTGTATTGTTGAATTTTGTTTGATAATATTCTGTTGAGGATTTTTGCATCTATGTTCATCAGGGATATAGGCCTAAAATTTTCTTTTCTTGTGGCATCCTTGTCTGGTTTTGGTATTAGGGTAATGTTGGCCTCATAAAATGAATTTGGAAGTAAGATCTCTTCTAGTTTTTGGAAGAGTTTGAGAAGGATTCGTATTCTTTAAATGTTTGGTAGAATTCACCAGTGAAGCTATCTGTTTCTGAACTTTTGTTTGTTGGGAGGTTTTTGATGACTAATTCAAGCTCCTTACTAGTAATTAGTCTTTCAGATTCTCTGTTTCTTCATGATTCAGGTTATATATCTCTAGGAATTCATCCTTTTCTTTTAGGTTGTCCAATTTTTTTTGCCTGTGATTGTTCATAGTAGTCTCTTATGATCTTTTGTATTTCTGTGGTACTAGTTGTAACATCTCCTGTTTCATTTCTGATTTTACTTTTTAAGTCATCTCTTTTCTTCTTGGTGGGTGTAGTTAAGCGTTTGTCAATTTTGTTTATCTTTTTTAAAAACAGCTCTTTGTTTCATTGATTTATTTTCTAACATCTTTTTAGCCTCTATTTCACTAATTTATGCTCTGATCCTTATTTCCTTTCTTTTACTAATTTTGAGCTTAGTTGTTCTCCTTTTTCTACTTCCTTGAGGTACAAAGTGAGGTTATTTACTTGAGATTTTTTTTGTTTCTTAGCGTAGGCTATTTATCACTATGAACTTGTCTTAGAACTGCTTTTTTTTTTTCCATATTATTGAGTTTTAGGAGTTATCTGTACAATATTGGCAAACAGTTCTTTTACAAATATTTTCTCCCAGTCTGAGACTTGTCTTCTCATTCTCTTGATGGCTGGCATATATTTTAACATTATCTTTATTTGTTTTTTATCACTTTACAACATTATTAATGGTTTAGTAAGCCATTATTCATTTAGATCCGTCACCAACATATATACTACTCTTTTTTATTTCTGCTCCTGTTTCTCAGAACATTCACTTTGGGATCACTATCCTTCTGTTTCAGGTACATCATTTAGAATTTCCTTCAGAGAGGGTCTACTGGTGGCAAAGTCAGCTTTTTTGTTTCTTTAAAATTGTCTTTAGTTTGCCATCATGGTGGAAATGTGCATAGAAAAGAATTGGCATTATAAATCATAAAGGATAAATGATTCAATAATTGATTTTTGGGCAATGGCTTTTAATCTGAAGAAAATTTAATCCCCACTTCAAACTATACACAAAAATAAAATCCCCAGAGATTAAATATCTAAATTTGAAAAAAAACCCCATGTCTTCAAAATTGTCAGAAGAGAGTGTACGAAATATCTTTATGTTTTTTCCTGGGAAAAATGCAAATTATAAAAGATTCTAAAATTTCACTTTATGAGAATTACAAAGGTCTCTACAATTAAACAACTTAAAAACAAGTGACATATTAGAAGAAAATATAACATATAAAACAAAGAATTAGTATCTTTAATTTATAAACAATTTCAAATGAAGAAAAGTCTAATAGGTGTAATAGCAAAAAGAATCAAGGATATAAACTAATAATAAACAGAAATAAATGTGTCATTAAACCTATTTGTATTCAGTTGTATAAAGAAAACTTTGTTTTACATAATTGACTTTTTCTTATGAGCCCCCACCTCATTGGTACAGGGGGGATTTGGGGTGGGGAATGGGGAGCATGTACACTATAAACTTTCCAGATAAGTGAATCTCAGACATTTTTGGTTCTAATTCTCCTTCAAATAGCACAGGCAGCTTTTTGTAAATGTTACTTGTTTGGATTCCTTCTTCCTTCCCTTGCTTCTTCTCAAGATGGATCCTTTTTCTTGGCCTTCTCCTCAACTAATGATAAGGATTTTTATCAAAGGAGCATGAAGTCATGATACATGTGAGTCATGAATGCTTAAATTCTCTAGTCTTTCCTCTTTCCATTCTTGCCCAGTTAGAACTTCTCAGTTCTCTCTGATAATGATTCATGTTAAAAGTCTATGTTCAGACTTCCAAACTTGGCTGTTGAAATTTAAAGATTGCTTAAGAAATTAAGTTGTAATTTTTCTTCCTGGAGAAAATTTGATTATCATGATAGATGCCTACTAATGGATGAAAAAGAGTCAGCTTTGAAACTACATCCTGAAAGCTAACTGCTTTAATCTAGGCAGTACCTGTCCTCCACCCCTGAAAAGGTTAAAGCTACTAGATTTGGTGGGTAATAAGTTGAAAGACAGTAAGATTTGCAATGTATGAACATATATCTGAAACTACTTTAAAAATATTCTCATTACACATGAAAAATTGCATTATCTTACCAGTAATTAGGAAATTACAACTTTTAAAAATAAGATACTGTCTATAGCCATACCACCCTGAATGTGCCCAGTCTCATCTAAAAATAAGATACCATTGGCAAACAACTTCAAGTTTGGTGAGATGGTGTGGGGAAAGGCTGCTAGAGGCTACTTAAACTGTTGCAACTACTCTAGAGAACAATTTGGCAATATCTAATAAAAGTGTAAATATACATATCCTGCCACCCATCAGCACAACTTCTAGGTATATTCTGCAGAAGAACTCCTCCTCAGGTGTATACGATGACAAGTGTGAGGATGTCTACTACCGTATTGTTTGTAATACTAGAAACTGTGAAGACAAATATCTCTTAATAAATTAGTGAATAAAATATGGTATGTTCATATAATGGAAGCTGAAATCATTAGGAGAAATGAACCATATGTATATTTATAAGTGATGATTTCAAAAATAAAGTTGAGGAAAAAAATAAACTGAAGAATATGATGCCAGTTATGTAAAATTGATTGTCAACACAGCAACATAAATATTGATTATTTATATCTATAATTTGTACATGTAGCATGACACCCACCAAATTCATGATATGATGAGAGTCTTCTAGCAATGGTGGGGAGGAGACAGGAAAGGGGGATCAAAGGATATGATTACATTATCTGTAAAAATTCTTTTTTTTATAGTGAAACAACATCATGAAAATAGTGCTAAAAATAATGCCTGTAAATTCTGGGTGGTGAGCTTATGAGCATGTAAAAATGCTCAACAATAAATCAGATCAAATATCCAAACGTGAAGCTGAGTGCATTGTAGTGAGTAGCAGTTCTTATCACTATGAGGGGGAACCCAGGCAAAGCCCAGACTGCCGTGATTAAGAATGCCCATTTGATTGTCAAAGTACAGGAGAACATGGCATTGCACAAACTGCTTCTGTAACAAGCCAGTATCCTAGCTTCCTCCTTTCATTAACTATTGTTTTTACTAGTTTTATATTCTAAGTTTAGAAATATCCCCAGAAGTCCAAGGCATCACATCTGTCATATGTGTCACATCACAATGCCACATGTGTGACATTGATTTATTTATTTATTCAATATACATTTATCTTGATTGATCAGGTCCAGGGAAAGGGTGTTAAAAAGGCAAAAAGAAATAGAAAAAGAAAATTGGTGATAAGACTGTACCCAAATATTCAAGGCTCATATGAAGAATATTATAATTAATTCATTGCTAGTCATAATTAAAGACCAGAATAAATGGAGATGAATATCAAGACATAACCAATATTGCAGAGATGTGGTGGGCAGAGTGATGCATTGCCCAGATTCTTCTTCAATGAGAGTTGCTCCTGTAACTGCTAGGAGTGCTATGGACAGAAAGCCTTCAACTGTCACCCCCTTTAGAGATTGTCTCAGCTGAGAAAGCCTGCCTTGACCAGGACCAAGGCCCCTCCCTGGTCTTTCACACTGATGAATGAGGGAATTGGGCTATTTCAGCTTAACCTGGGACAACTCTGACCAGCCATTCTAACCGCAGAGCTCCCAGTGAGGTTGATTGAGGCTGTCACTGGACCTGTAGAACCTCAGTTTCTCCCTCTGACCACTATTGTTTATTTTTCTTCTCTTTCACAAGGCTCTTCCTAATAAATATTGAGTATGCTAAAAATATTGCTGATAAAAAAATTGCTGATCAGAAAATCTCCTCACAGAATATTAGGGAAATATACAGGCGAATTCATAACTACAAAAAGGAGAAAAAAATAACCTTGGAATGGAGAGAAAGAAGAATGCATGGGGGAGGTGATGGAAAAAAAAGATAAATTTGGAAAAAATTGAGGTGAGTCTGAGGCAACAGTAGGGGAGAAACAAGAATGGAGTTCACTGAAGGTGACAGATGTGGAAAATACAGCTGCTTATCAACACAGGCAAGGGATCTAAAAATCCATGGTTGGCTATATGTGGTCTATGCTCTTTGCTAAAGGTCTTTACTAGAGTCTGCTTTTTGCTGCTACGGTTAAGGCATTTTACTTAAAAATCAAAACCAAAACCAAAACAAAACTAACAAAGCCAATAAAAACCATAGCTGCTCACTGTCTATGAATGAAGATACTCCATCTCTGAGTGGTGGTAAGTGCCTTCGGGGAGTCTTGGTAGATCACTAGCCCCAGGGCTGGGTGGCAAGGGATGGTGGGGCAGTTCATTCCTGGAACAGGCGTCTCCCGGCCTTGCGCGCGGGACCCGGAGGGCGCTGGGGTCGCACGTGCGGACCTGGACTCGGAGAGGGAGGTAGAGGTTGGAGCGGTGAGCTGGGGAAGGGCTCCAGAAGGTGGAAGTCCAGGTTGACGTAGGGACCAGGCGAGCGTCTCAACGGACTAGGGGTGGCGGCCTGAGGCGAGGGCGCTCTGGTGGGACTGTACGGGGAGGGGCGGAACCCAGCGACGGAGCCTGCCGCGGTGTGCACCCAAGGAGTCAAGAACTAGGGGTCCGCGTCCTCGCTATAGGCCGCTTTTGGGGAGGCGATCTCTGGGACACACGAGCAGAAGAATCTCCGATGGACGGCGACGTCCTCCCCGGGAGCGCCCTGGAGAGCACCGAGTTCCAAGAGGGCCTGGGGGACCAGCATGAGGGGGTGCCCCCCGAGAAACACTTGCAGGACCGACGTTGGCTCGGGCTCCAGCACCAGGTCGACGTCATCCAGGGGCAGCTGCAGGGCACAGCCCGGAGCCAGGACCACCACGGACGTGAGCGTGTCCGCTGCCAGAGGCCCCGCCGCATCCTGCAGGCTGGGCGCAGTCCCGGGGTCGGGGCCCGCGGGCTCCTCGATTCGGCGGCGCTTGGCGGAGCCAGGTCCTTCGGGCTGCGGCCCCCACCAGGGCGCGGGATAGGGGCTGGGGCTGAGGAGCCGGCTGGCCATGACCTCCACGGCGCTGCGGGCGGGCGGCGTGCTCTGGGCCGGGCAGAAGGCGAGTGTCACTAAGTGACAGGTCAGTGACAGGTCTAGGTGAGGCGGGCCGGGCGGGTGGGGTGCAGGACCGCGCGTCGGGGGGCGAGTCCTCGGAGCTCGGGGGTGGTCTACCGGGAAGCCCGCAGTCGCAGATTCTAGGAGAGCCTTGAGGGGCTCAGGGCTTGGCCTCGAGCTTTAAAATCTTCCGCCCCTCTCCGGCACCTGAAAGCGCCTGATGTTTAACAACGTGAGCTCTCAGGTGACCTGCATCTCACTCTAAGCCCCGCCTCCTGCCAAAAAGAGCATCAGGTTTGGTGCCCTCGTAGGGTAGGTTTTCTAGAAAGTGTAGGGGAATGCGCCTTGGGTGCTCGTTTTTGGGCTCCGTGGCCTTTATTCGTGAGGGGGAAAAATAGCCAAAACACAATCTCATAAATTGCTTGCTTACTTTTAGAGGTAGCGTATGTCTAATGTCTTCTAAGATTTTTCCTGGACGCTATGAAAAACCTTTACCCCATCTCCCACCACTCTTAATGCAAATGGTTCTTGAAATTCTTTCCATTCAGGAGAGAAATTAGAAATGCCATTTTTTAAAATAGAAAAGATTTTAAAATATTCAAGTTAAATTACATTTTTGTGGTAATTAAAAACAGTAGCAAAATTTATCATAAGATTAACTTTTTGTATTCAAACTTGCTACCTGACTTGTATTACACTGAGTGCTTAAAAATTAATTTATTCAGTCCTCATTGGTGAAGATCAGAGGGCAGAAGGGAATTTTACAAAATTAAATACTTGGTATGTGTTGAATTTGGGAATTAAATAGTACTGACATGTTTAACTTTAAAACAGAGATCTTTGACTTTTTACCTATATGCTTATTGCACAAAATCCAGGTGTGGAATCATTGGGTTGTAGTGTGTGGCACCCCAACAACAATAGATAAGGCCAAACTGCTTTCTTAAGTATTTATCCTAATTTATATTTCTGTATCTGTGGGTAAGTTTCCCTTTGCACCACATGCTTGACAATTCTTAGTATGGTTAGATTTTGAAGCATTTTTCAATCTGATGGTGTAAAATGGATTTTCATCATGTATTTGTTGTATTTCTCAGGAGGTTTTCATACATGTATGGCCATTCATATAACATCTGTGTGATGTGCCTTTTCATTGTAGTTGTGTTTTCTTTCTGTATATAAAAGTTATTCTCTTTGAATTTGGTGTTTAGTGGGCTTACAAACACCAAATTCATATAATATATATGAATATATATTTTATATAAAATATATTTTAAATACATATTATATAGATATTAAATATATTTTTTAATGCATCAACCTTGGAAGTTGTGCTTCCTGAATGAAGAAGAAAGTTGTGCTTCTGGAACATACTATAATATAATATGTTCCAGAACTTTGTATGCTTTTGGAAATATGCTCCCTTTACCCTTCAGTGCTGGAAGTCTTGCCACTTCTGTCTGCCATAGAGTCGTGAAGACTAATGTCCTCATGCCCTTTATTCTTGCTCATGGTAGGAATCTGTTCATTCCTCAGATTTCAGATTCAAATCTTCAGATACTCAGTGCATGGTATTTTCTCACTACCTCCTATCTTTATCTTCTATATCTTTTCATTCTGCCCTCTGAGGCTCATGGCCAATCACAAAACTCAAAAATCTTCATCTTCCCTTTTACTTTATGTTAAAATTGAAACCTGCTTTTTCTGAGTACACTATTTTCTCTGAAGGCTTCTCAAGTGAAGACTGTTTTCTCTCCCACACCCTTAGTACTAATGGCTGGAGGTATGATGTATATATTTTTCTTGCTCCTTATTGATGCTTTCCAACCATGCCTCTACTCTTCCTGAACTTCATGTCATCAGAGTATAGCCACCCTCTATTCTGTCTTGGTTTAGTGCTTTACCCTCTTTCCAATTCCAGGGCTTGTCTCCCACACTCCTGAAGTATGTTTACTTTTGGGTTACTGTTACTCTCTCCCATATTGGTGCCATCCTAATTCTTGGCGATTTCAAAATACATTTAGGTCGTTTGAACACTTAGGTCGTTATTCCAAAACACTGGTATATCTCCATCCTGTACTACTCTCATGCAGTCCAGACTTTTATATCTTCAAGATAAATTTAAGACTTGATATGTTTAAGATAAATTTAAGTCCCATTTCCTTTTGTATTATGAGTTTTTTCTTTTGTTTGTTAGATTACCCATTGGAGGAATCCACTTTTCTCTCTGGATTTGTGACATGTCATCATTTTTGGCATCAGAGGATTTCTGATACACTTACAAGCTGAGATATGCCTTTAAAAATGTTAAAATAATTTTTATACATCAGTTTCAAGAGTGTTGTTCTTGAGGATATTTGGACTGTTTGGTTTAGATATTGAAAATCAATGTCCTCAGTTATTTCTAGTAATGAGGCTTTTGCAGTTGAAGACAGCTTTTCAAACAGGGTTATCTTCCGTCTTCAGAATAATTAGATACTTTGGCTGGGACTTGGGACTGATTAATTGATATGTTATGAGGGGAAGGAGGAAGGATGGTTGAGCTATGGTGGGAATTGTGGACAAGATGGTAGTACAGGGGGATTTCTTCTACTGGAAGCAGAGATAGAAAATATTAAATCATATTTAACATAGACATTTACTTTCAAAAGCAAGACATATACCTCCAGGAACAACAAATAGGATAGAAAATCCAGTTTCTGAATGGGTAGCTGATGTTTGGTGTATTTGTGGCACTGAGACCAATGGGATTTCTGCTCCTTTGAGAGGGCTGAAAATTGGCCTACTGTCAATCATCAGAGTTTGAAGAGGCACTGAGCGCTATTTTATGGCAGTGCCTGTGGTTGATCAAGGAAAGCCAAGTTGAAACTAAAAACGGCCACTGTGTGATTGCTTGAGGGATTAGACCTATGACTTTCCACAGAGACAAGTTAAAAGAGTCCCAAAAGCCTTGGTGCTGAGTTGTGGTTCACTAGGAAGTGGAAACTAAAAATTATAACTGTGGAATGCAGAAGATGAATTCCCACTCAAAATGTAACCACTAATGAAAATTGAGGCAACTAACCACATGAGGCAATCCAATGTGATTAAAATGAAATAATAGATTTTACCTGTGAGGAAATTGAATTAACTGAGCTATTCATTAATGTTAAAAAATTTCAAAACATAAAGTATGGAATACCTTACATGAAACAAAAACAGGAGTTTATAATACTAACTGGAGAAGTCTGAAACAAGATGAAAGAAGTAAAAATCTTGAAAAGAAAAAAATATAAAATCTTCAAATGAAAACTTTTAATAGAAATATATAAGAATACTGGAAACAGTTAATAAAGTTAGTCAATTGGGTTAAAGAATAAAGAAAGCTGGAATTAAGCCATACACACATGATACCAAGATGTTAAGAGCAATGGGAGATTGAGCACTACCTTATATATACTATATCTGATAGGATTTCCAGAGATGGAGGTGTGTGGGATATTCCAAGATATAGAGCCTAAGATTTTGTGGGATTTCAGCCAAGAGATAATTTCCCATATTGATAGTTAATCAAATTCTACCCAGGTGAATAAAAATAGAATTTACCCCAAAGACATTACAATAAAACTGTAGGACCTCAAAGGAAAAGAAACATTTTAAAATATGCTAAAATGAACAGCCAAATTAAATTTAGAAGAAATAACATTGATTGGCAGACTTTTTGCTTTCAAAAACAACAAAATAGCATAGCAATGGACTAACATATTTAGTTAAACATCATGTTATAATTAATGAATAAGCGATAAAACATTTTCATACATGTAAGACTAAGAGAGTTTACCACACAAAAACATGTTCAGATTTATAAAACCAAGACACTTTACCATGCATTGGACATGATGGAAAGAACTATTAAAGAATATACTTCAGCAAGAAGAAAATTGTGGCTAGACTTCAAGAGCAGAATGTAAGAGTAAAAAGGTAGAGAAGAATTGGTAAAGAATGTTGGTAAATCTAAATAGTATTGATATTAAAAATATAAAATCATGTTGTTGACTTCAGTTTAACCAATAGCATTTTATTTTTATAAAAATATGAAATGAATATGATAAATAAATTTAAAAACGTTAGAAGTTTGGTTTACATAGGAAAAAGCTTGGGGTAGAATTTAAAAGGTATGAAATAATATGGAATAGCAGAAATGCAAGCATTTTACATCAGTCTATAGGTTAAAATCACCAGATGAACAGATTTTTAGAAGGAAACATATATCCCAAATGCATGCTTGAAACATCTTATAAAATCCAACAGCTATTCAAAATGAAAAGTGAACAGCTGGAAGAGAACTTCAGCAGGTTAAGAGGTAACTATGAACAAACATCACGCTATTATGTCAAGTAACCATTATACTATTTTGCAGTTTTCCAGAATAGCAGCTGGACGCATCAAGAAAGAGAAAAGCCATGACCAAGGATATAAATTAATGGGAAAATGTACAAAGAAAATAAAACATGAGAAATCCAGTGATTTCTTGGTTTGGGAGAAACAGGAGTAACAATATGGGGATGGAGTAGAGTTTGAGGGAAAATAACCGATACAAAACGAAGGGGAATGGAGGTGCCTGGGAATGATCTTGTAAAAAAGCCCAGACGTATGAAAACACATTGTCTTGTATTTCTGGGCAGAATTTTCTATTTCAAAGATGAAGTCTAGAATCCGCTTTCTCTTTCTTACGTCTTCACTTGCGTAGTATATCCAATCTGCGGGGAGGGAACTGTTTGCGTATGAAGTGCTAAGTTTCCACGCTATAGGATAAACCATGTTGGAAATCCCATGGGGACTCGAAGGGGGTAGCTAGAATTGTGTGTGGGGGTAGGGTGGGAGGGGGAGAAGGCAGTTCATTCCTGAAATAAGCATCTCCGGGCCTGGCGCGCTGGACCGGGAGGGTGCTGGGATCTCACGTGGGGACCTGGACTCGGAGAGGGAGGTAGAGGTTGGAGCGGTGAGCTGGGGAAGGGCTCCAGAATGTGGAAGTCCAGATTAACGTAGGGACCAGGTGAGCGTCTCCATGTACTAGGGGTGGAGGCCTGAGGCGAGGGCGCTCTGATGGGATTGTGCGGGTCGGGTACGATCACTCCTCTAGCGGACGTAGAACCTAGCTACGGCGTCTGCTGCAGCATCCATCCAAGGAGGTAGCAACTCGGGGTCCGAGTCCTCATCCTAGGCCTCTTTTTGGGTGGCGATCTTTGGGACACAGCACAGAAGAATCCTTGCAGGACGGCGACATCTTCTCTGGGAGCGTCCTGGAGAGCGCCGGGTTCCAGGCTGTCAGGCTGCCCTCCGAAGTATTGGTCTCCGAAACCCTGGAAGGCCCAGGGGCCAGCATAAGTGTGTGCTCCCCCAACCACCCCCAGAGAGACGTGCACCAACGTTGGCTCGGGCTCCAGTACAGAGTAGGCGTCGTCCAGGGGCAGCTGCAAAGCACAGTCCAGCGCCTGAACGACCACGGACGTGAACGTGCCCGTGGCCGGAGGCCCTGCCGGATTTTGCAGCCTGGGCGCAGTCCTGGTATCGCGACCCGCGGGCTCCTGGATTCGGTGGTACTTGGCGGAGCCAGGTCGTTCTGGCTGCAGTCCTCACTAGGGCGCAGGATAGGCCCTGGGGCTGAGAAGCCTGCTGGCCATCACCTCCATGGCGCTGCAGGTGGCGCTCTCTGGGCGGGGCAGAGGGCGTCAGTTGACAGATCTTGATGACAGGTGAGGCAGGCGGGGGGGCGAGTCCTCAGAGCTTGAGGGTTGCTTGCCGGGAGGCCGGCATTCCAGCTTGTAGGAAACCCACGAATCTTTTTCGAACCTTTAGCTCCTCAAGCTGACCCGCGAGCGCAAGAGGTTGCAAGCGACGCCCTGGGAACCAGTCTCAAAACTTCACGCTAAGCTCCGCCCCCTCAGAGGCTCCACCCCGTGGAAATCGCGGTATCTTTGCCACCCAATGGCCGCGGCTGTGGTTGGCAGGTCACTGTAAGGAAATACTCCTGTAGGCCTCTAGGGGGCAGAACACTTTTGTAACTCATTCTTAGGGGAAGTCAAAATGATACTAGAACTTCGAATACTACCTACCTTTAGTGATGTTTGTCTGTGATTTCAGGCATTCTAGAGAAAAGAACACTCAAATATACCACTCCTTTCCCAGCATAAAATGGACCCACCCAATACTCCATGAAATTCCTTTAATGCTTATTCTTTAATTTCAGGTTAAATGGAAAATATTAATTTCTCTTTAAGAAAATTTCTGTCTTAACACTAAAGTAAAACATTTGTGGCAGTTCCTTCCTGAAGGTTAAGGCTATTATAATATCAGCTATTAATAATATCAATATAATTAAAACAATCCTAATATAATAAAATAATTTTATTGAGCACTTATTAGATAGCCACTATTTTATTGAATGTTTAAAAAATGATTTTTTTTAAAAAAGCAAGCATGGTTGAAATACAAGAAACTATACATATTTAATGTATGCAACTTGAGTTTAGAAATAAGTATATGTCCCTGAAATCATTACAGTCAATACTGTAAACCTATCTACCATCTCCAAAGTTTCCTCCTGCCCTCTTTGAAAAGAAGAAAAGATCCATTTCAGTCTTCACAACAGGTGAAGTTCAGAGTGGTAAAGTTATTCAAAATTAGATAACTGGTTTGTGTTAGATGTAGGAATCAAATGCAGACTTATCTGGTTTTAAATCATGGACTCTTTACTCAGATTTATTGTGTATATCTAGGAGTGGATTGCTATTAGGTACTATGTATGCCTTTTGAAGTTAACAGGTAATGCTTCCTCATTTTTTTTCCCACAGTGTTTTTCACCGTTTACACTCCTGTGAGCAGAGCATAAATTTCTGTTTCATCACATTCTTGCAAATGTTTCTTATTGCTGGCTCTTAAAGATTTCCATCCTGGTATACTAAAATACTATCTCACTGTTTCCATTTTTCATTTCTGAATGCTAATCAAGGTAGATCATTTTGTCATATGCTTATTGGTCATTCTTATATCTTATTCTTTGAAATGTTTCTATCTCCACTCTGATATTTTACTTGAAAAATTGGATTTTGACTTTTCCTCCAGTTTATAGCACAGGTGCCTCCTTCAAAAACCAGCTCAGCACCTTCTCAAAAAAGCCATTGCAGATCATTTTATTTCATATGGCTTTCCCCACTTACTATCTCATCACTTTCTCTCTCTGGCCTTCATAATATTACCACAATGTGTAAAGAAACAAAATATTGTTTAAAAAATGGGTTTCAGACATGCTCTATATCAGTCATTTATCAAATATATGTGTGGCAAATGTCTCTATCATAGTTTTAAAGACTTTAGCACTTGATTCACTATAATTCTCACACATTCTACACCTGGCAAAATTTGCCATGATTTTAATTTCCCATGGATCTCCTCTGCCCCAAATCTTGGCCTCTTGCTTCTCTTTCTCTTTAACAATTTTGTCCTCCTTCTTATCTCATTGACTCATATTCTTGATTTTGTCATTACTTCCAATTGTAACTCCTCCATAATCACAATTTCAAACATTTTATTTTTGGAGCACCCCCTCCTAACTTTCTAGCGCAGGCTTCTAAATATTCAAACTGTATCGTACCTTCCATCCCCTGGAAAAATCCAGGATCCTACCACTCTTCCACTGAAACTGATACCATTAGGTCCTCACTTCCCTCCTTACCCAGAGCTTAACTTCCATGGACAGTCCTTGTAATCATTGCCACAGTTATGAAGATCCAGCTCCCTTTCTTCTTCCCTACTTTCCTGGTTAATATATCTGCCACTGTGCTTTGCACTTGTGCAGCTGAATGGGCCTGGAGAAAAATACTCAATTCCATTGATCAGTCTCACTTTACATTCATGATCATTTACCTCAAGTGGGCTCCAAATGCTGCCCAGTGATCTTACTATGATGCTCTATTTCATTCACTCTCTCTTGTTCTAGACGAACATTGCAAGCTTTCTCCTGTCTCTGCAAATGTCCAGCGCCTCACCCCTGATGTTCTCTCCTAGATGATCACCTTGCTTCTTTTCCCCTGAGACAATAGAAGCAATCATAAAATATTTCTACAAATTCTTATAATTACATCTCACCAAGCTCCACTGGGGTTTATATATTCTGCCTTCTCTCCTTTTCCCGTGGATGAAATATCTGGGCTCCCAGCAAAGGTCACTTCCTTCACTTGTCCAATTGATCTCATTCCATATTACCTCCTTAAGAACATCACTCTAGAATTATCCCATCTCTGTCCAGCACCATCAAATTTTAGCTGCCTTTACTGAACCAATATCTTCAATGTATAATTGAGAGGTAAACTCTTCCATCTTAAAACAAACAAAAACTTTCTTGACATGACTTTCTCCTCTAGTTTCTACATCAATTTTCTCCTTCCTTATACACTAAAACCCTTGACTCAGCTAACTATACTTGCATTCTCAAATTTCTCTCCCCTCACTCTCTCTTGAACTCACTCTAACCAGACTTCTGTCCATGCCAGTCATCTGTAAACACTCTCCTGGAAGTCACCAATGACCCTCCGCGTTATGAAATCTAGTGGCTAATTCTTCCTTCCCTTGAGTCATGAACATTTGAGACAGGCATCACTCTCTTCTTTGAGCACTTTCTCCCCTGGCATCTTAGATCTCACACTCTTCCTGTCTGTCTCTGGTTTCTCCTTCTCCTAAGCTATTTGCTCCTTATTCTGAAGGCTGGAATATCCCAGTACCCTGTTCCTGGCCTTATCTTTTTTTCTATCAGCCATCACTTTCTTCCTTGAGGGCCATGTGTAGGTTGGTAGCTCCTTAATATAAGTCTCCCTGCTGTGCCTTTGCCATGAACATCCAACTGCACTGTCAGCATTTTCTCCTGGATATCTAAGTTGAACTATATACACTTTTCATATTTGTAGGTCAGAATGGTTGAAGATTGCCAGTTTTATATATGTCAATATAATAATAGGTATCCAAACTTCAGGTCCAAATTTGAGCTCCTCCTGATCCTTTTCCCATTCCAGATCCTTTCAAAGGGTTTTCCATCACAGTAATTGGCAATTTCTTCCTGCTGCCCAGGCCAAAAACAATGAAAATTATCCTTGTGTGTCTTTCTTTGACACATCACCTCTATCCCACCTGGATATGCTGGATATACTCCTTACCATACCTCCTGCTACCACCCTGGTGCCACCTTCATCCTTCTAGTGAATTACTATCAGCCAGTACATGGTCTCCTTCCATCTCTGCTTTGTCTTTTTTCAGGCAGTCTCTGCACAAGAGCTAGGGGAGTTCTGTTAAACCTTAGGTCAGATCATGTCATTCCTCTGCTCAAACATCTCCCATTGGACTCAGGGTCAAAGCCAGTGTTTTTATATCAGCTTACAGGCTCTGTATGATCTGGACTCCCCAGCCTCATTATGTCAGACTGACTCTCCCTGTGCTCCTTTCTGTTACAGCTCTCTGGCCTCTCTGCCTTCCCTAGAAGTTGACAGGCATACTCATAGAGTTAACAATTGCTCTTCTACCCACCTAACCGCATGGTTCCTCACTTCTTTCAAACCATTGCTCAAAGGCTCCATCTCTGAGGCTTTCCCTGAGCAGACCATCTAAATAGTAATCTCTGAGCCTTCTTTTTTCCCCTTAACCTTTAGCACTTATCAGTGTTTAATATACTGAGCATTCTCTTTATTTATCTTGTTTATCCTTTGTATTCTCTTCACCAGAGTATCAGCTCACAAGGGCAGTGATTTTTAACTGTTTTGCTCTTTGCCATATCCCCCGTTTTGGAATGCTCTCAGCTTTATAGAGGACACTCAAAAATATATATTGAGTAAACAAATAATTTTCACCACGTATGAATATTTTCATTCATTATGAATCACTTCAAGTATTGTGATCCATTCCATTTTCTGTTTCCTCCCTCTGGAACTCCACTAGCCACATGTTAGTACTCTGTTTTCTCTAAAAACTTTTGTTCTCTTTTTATTATTTTTATGTCTGTGCTCTTCTATGATGTATTATAGGTGGTTTCTCTAACTCTTCAGTTGTTTCCAATCTGTTTAAATGCATAAAATCTATTCCTATTTAAATACTTATATAGCACAGCTCCTGATGTTCATTTTAACCAATTTTTTAAAAAGTACTTTGCTGTTTTTGATGGTTTCTTGTTCCTTAGCTAAATTTGTTCCCTCTTTTATTTTTTGAAAAGTTTATATATACCTTTACAGCCTTATGGATGCAGTGAATATTCTAACTGTCTGAGGGGACTGGTTTTGTTATTTCTTTTTTCAGATCTCTCATATATGTTGTTTTGTTTTCTAAGTCTCTGCTTTGGATTATGACATTATGCTCATTGGAACTTTACTTCTGAAAGAACTTTGAGGCGTAGGAATAAGGGGCATTCTCTCAGAGAGGACTTGGGTTGCTGTGGGAAGTTCCTAGAAGCATTATTAAGCGGAGAACTCATTAAATTAAATTATCAGTCTCTCTCTCTCTTTCTCTTTTGTCCCTGCTGCCTATTGCCTTCTTTTACCTCTCCTTTCCTTCACTTTCCCTTCTTTTTTTCTCTTTCCTCTCTTACTTCCTCCTTTCATTTTTCATAAAGACAGTGTGAGTTCTAGAACAAAGTCACATGAGGGCCACCCTTGGTTTGCACCTCTTTCTGAGAGGCTTGCTTTGTGGAGTGGCCAAGACCTTTACTTATCCCAATGGGTCATCTGAGTGTCAAACATATATTCCCTGCCTTCACTGTGAATTTTCAGAGGACCCTTAATTTCACCTTCCATTCAGAGACAAGGTAGACACGGACAAAAATTCCTACCATTTCTCTGTGAAGATTGAGTGCTTTCAGTTTACCTATTGATGAAATCATATTTGGGTAGCTGAGATCTATTTATGGGTTCTCTGATGCAGTTTCCTATTCTGTGTATACTTGGTTTGCCTCCTGATCCCCATATTTAGTTAATAAAACCAAAACTCTAAGCTACCATGGACTTCTTATCATTTTGGTCTCTCAATATTTCTTTTATTTGTAGGTATTTGCGATTTTACAGGATTTTTATAAGATGTATCCAGCACTTTTACATTAAAAAAATTTATTTACTTGTTTTTAGAAAGAAGGGAAGGAAGGGAGAAAGAGAGTGAGAGAGAAACATCAATATGTGAAAGAAACATTGATTAGCTACCCCTTGCACGTGCCCAACTGGGGACTGGACTCACAACACAGGCATGTGACCTGACCTGGAATTGAACTGATGACCTTTCACTTTGCAGGATGACGCTCAACCCACTGAGCCATGCCTGTCAGGGCTACATGTTTTTGTTCGTGAATATTTTTGGCCATTCAGTTTGAAATAGATGTCTTCAGTTATTTCTTTATGTGTAGAGTGTGATGCTCTAGAAAAATAAATGTACTATTTGCAGAAATAACATCATTATTCTAGGCAGGAACTTGAGTCTGATTAACTACTGATCAATAACTTCTTTATTCTGCACTATGGGAGGGCACATGGTATAGGTAAGTGTATGTGTGTTTGTGAATTCTGGTCAAGATGGTAGTAGTATGTGGGAGAGATATCCTCTAGACAGTTAATATTGATAAGGAAAATATTTAACATAGACATCAGTTCTCAACATAAATAACTTTATCGAGTACAGAAATAGAGAGGGAGCTCAAACTTTAACTGCATAGGTGACACTGGGGTTCACTCAAGGAGCTGAATCTAAAACCATGTGGTGGCAGTAAGGGTTTCAGCTTCTTTGAGAGGGCTGAAATTCTGCCCTTGCCTAGCAATCATGGACCAGGTCTGACCACTTTGGGTTAGTTGCTGTAGAGATTCTGGTTTGGCTTCCGGGGCTGGTTGGTGCAGAGGCTGTGGATCTGGTTATTGTTAATTTGTATGTTTAATCTCTCAACCTCCCCCTACAACCCTTTTTGATCATTCTCTTGCAAGAGGGATCAATTCAGGGAAGGGTAGAGATCCAGATATTCACTGCTAGGGTTGTTCCTTTATCTCCACACTCAATCATATTGCAAGATGTTCTTGATATTTTGTATCATCATACCTACCATTGGATGAGAGAGTGGCTGTGCAAAGCAGTGAAGACTGTGGAAAGAATGCAACCGAACAGCATCATGACCAATGTGACAAAAACAAAAACAATTAACAGTCTCTCTAAGTTGTTTCAGAACCAGGAACTCCAGTTACCCAGCTCAGGCCAAGAGAACAAATCCCATATAGAATAAGAATCAGCTTTAGAAAACCCAGTAGCTTTTTCTTTATGGTGATATATAGCCTATTCTACCTTGCCTGTTTATTGTTCCCAGTATAGCAAAAAATATTAACAATGATACAAATGTCACAATGACCAGCTAATGAGGACTCTAGAGTAAAGTCATTGTCCATTACTACTTGTCCATTTCCATTTATGCCAATAAATTGAGACTAACCTGTATTCCATCTAGGATAGAGGTGGTATCATTAATGATTTTGCCAGAGTTAATAAGTTTCTTGTAGCATTTTCTATTTGTATAATTCTCACCAATTTGAACACTGCTCTACTTATTTGTATAAACTATAAGTCAGACATTGTCCCAAGTGGAATGCATGAATAGTTAAGAGTGGCCTCATTTTGGAGTTCACATCTGAGTCAGAATTTCCCCAGGGTAATTTACAGAATTAGGGTCTCAGCTTACAGACAAGTCTCACAATACTGTTTCTAAAGTGTATAATGTGTTAGCTTGAGACAAATAGGATCAGGCATCATGGTGACAAAGTAGGGTCATGTGCAGATCTAAGGAAAAAGGAGTTGTTCACATCATAACATCAGAACCAAGGTCTTACATTAGCCTGAGTTATGTAATAACTCTATTAGTTATTACATTAGTTATTGGATCTCTATTAGTTTCTTTCAATTAGCAGGTTTTTGGCCTACCACCCTACCAAAGCTGTTGAGTATAAATTTAGAATTACTCAGAGTTTGATTAATAGATTATAATAATTTTTTTTCCTGCAGGCAAGGGCACTAGCAAAGTCATAGACTGATTTGTAAAGACAATTTGTCCATGTGGGTGCAAGTAGAAATATCATTGGCTGTAATCTCCTATGGTCTCATTTGATGAGACTGAAATTGCCCCAAAATTTTTATCATAGGTGTCTGATGATGGATGGTATATCCAACAATCAGTTAAATTAAGGGCAGTGAACATAGTTTGCAATAATCTAAGAATGCTATTGGAATGAGTGTGTTTTGACCTAACAATTACTATATTAAGGACAGAAGAAAAGACAAAAAGGGCCATTATGAATGTATAACACCAGGGAACTATAGAAAATGAGAAGAATGTTATAAGGAAACACATAGAAAAAAACAACAACAGGAAATAGACAGGAATCTTGGCTTTATGTCTTGGGCAGAAGCTGTGGACTGAGGTTAACTGGTTGTTCTGTAAGCCTTAGGTCAGCTGTCTGCTTCTATTTTTTTTAAGCTTTATTCAGGTATAATTGACAAGTAAAAATTGTATATATTTAAGGTATACGGTTGATGTTTAACGTGGGGTGAAATGGTCACTACAATAAAGCTAATCAACATACCCATCAGCTCACATAGTTACTTTTTTTATGATGGTAACACTTAAGATCTACACTCTCAGCAACTTTCAAGTATACAGTACAGTATTGTTAGCTACAGTCACCATAGGATACATTAGAATTTCCAGAAATTCTCTAGAATTTATTCATCTGACATAACTGAAACCTTTTACTCTTCAATCAACACTTCCCTATTTCCTCCACCTCCAGCCTCTGACAACCATCATTTTACTACGTGTTTCTATGAGTTTGACTTTTTTAGATTCCACATATAGGTGAGATAGTACAGTATTAGTCTTTCTGTGTTTGGCCTATTTCATTTAGCATAATGTCCTCCAGGTTTATCATTGTCACAAATAGCAGGATTTTTCTTTTTAAAGAACGATTAATATTCCACTGTGTGAGTGTGCATATATATCACATTTTCTTTATCTATTTATCCAGTGATGGACATTTAGGTTGTTTCCATATCTTGGTCATTGTGAATAATGCTGTAATGAATATGGGGAGTGTGTATATCTCTTTGAGATGCTGACTTCATTTCCTGAAGTAGGATTGCTGGGTCATACGGTAGTTCTATTTTTAATTCCTTGAAGAACCTTCATATTATTTTCCATAATGACTTACCAATTAATATTCTCACAAACTATGTACAAATGTTCCATTTTTTCCCCGTATCCTTGCCAACACTGGTTATCTTTTTCAACTAGCCACTCTAACAGATGTAAAGTAATAATCTCATTGTGGTTTTGATTTGCATTTCCCTAATGACTAGCGCCAGTAAGTACCTTTCATATCTGTTGGCCTTTTGTGTGTTTTCTTTTGAGAAACGCCTATTCAGATATTTTGCCCATTTTTATTTTATTTTTTAAAAGATTTTACTTATTTATTTTTAGAGAGAGGAGAAGGGAGGGAGAAAGAGGGGTAGAGAAATATTGATGTGCAAGAGAAACATTGATTGGTTGCCTCTCACACACCTTCAACCAGAGATCTGGCCCACAACTCAGGCATATGCCCTGACTGGGAATTGAACCAGCGACCTTTCACTTGACAGGACCATGCCCAACCCACTGAGCCACACCAATCAGGACCTGCCCATTTTTAAATCAGGTTACTACTACTATTATTATTATTAGCTAATGAGTTGTTTGAGTTGCTTATATATTTTGAATTTTAACCACTTATGAAATATATGGTTTGCAAATATTTTCTCCCATTCTGTAGGTTGCCCTTTATTCTGTTGACTTTTCCTTTGTTTTAGTTTGATGCAAACTCACTTGATTATATTTGCTTTTATTACTGTGCTTTTGATGTCATATCCAAAAAATCATTGCTCAGACCAATGTCAAGAAACTTTTCCTTTGTTTTCTTCCAGTAGTTTTTCTGTTTCAGGTCTTATGTTTAAATCATTAATTCATTTTGAGTTGATTTTTGTATTCTGTGAGATAAAGGTCCAATTTCATTCTTCTACATGTGGATATCCAGTCTTCCCAACAGCATTTGTTGGAGAGACTATCCTTTCCCTATTGTGTGCTCTTGGCACTCTTGTCAAAGTTCCATTGACTGTAAATGTGAGGATTTATTTCTGGGCTGTTATGTCCCATTGATCTATATGCCTGTTTCTATGCCAGCACCATACTGTTTTAATTATGGCAGATTTGTAGTATATTTTGAAATAGAAAGTGTGATGCCTCCAACTTTGTGTTTGCTCGAGATTTCTGTGGCTATTTGGGGTCATTTGTGGTTTCACATGAGTTTTAGGATTTTTTTTTCTATTTCTTTAGAGAATGTCATTGGGATCTTGATATGGATGGCATTGAATCTATAGATCACTTAGGATAGTATGAACATTTTAAGAATATTAATTCTTCTAATCCATAAACATGGGACATCTTTCCATTTATCTATCTTCTTTAATTTCTTTCATCAATGTTTTATAATATTTAGTGCAAAGTCTTTCACCTTTTTTGTTAAGTTTATTCTTAAGCATTTTTGCTTTTTGTTTCTATCATAAATTGACTTGTTTTCTTAAACTTTTTAAGGTAGTTTGTTGTTTGTGTATAGAAATGATACTGATTTTTGTATTTTGATTTTGTATCTTGCAAATTTACTGAATTTGTTGATTAGTACCAATAGTTTTGTTGTTGTTGTGGAGCCTTTGGGGTTTTCTACATATATAATCATATAATCTGCAGCTAGAGATAATTTTACTCCTTTCTTTATGATTTTGGATGCCTTTTATTTCTTTTTCAATTTTAATTGCTCTGGCTTAGACTGCCAGTCTATGCTGAATGGAAGTAGTAAGAGTGGACAGCCTTGTTTTGCACCAGATCTTAGGGAAAGGCTTCCAGCTTTTCCCCATTGACTATGATGTTGACTGTGGGCTTTCCACATGTGGTCTTTATTGTGTTAATGTATATTCCTTCTATATCTATTTTGTTAAGAGGTTTTTTTTTTTTTAAGTAGGAATGGATATTGAACTTTTTCAAAAGCTTTTTATGTACCTATTGAGATGACCACATAGTTTTTATCTTTCATTCTGCTAATGTGGTGTGTCACATTGGCTGATTGGGATATGGTGAAACATCTTTGAATCCCAGGGATAAATTTCACTTGGTCATGTCATATAAACCTTTTAATGTGTTAAATTTGGTTTGCTAGTATTTTAGTGAGGATCTTTGCATCTATGTTCATCAGCGATATTGACCTGTAGTTTTCTTTTCTTGTGGTCTTTGTCCAGCTTTTTTATCAGGATTATGCTGACCTCATAAATGAGTTTGGAAATGTTCCCTCCTCTTCTATTTTTTGGAAGAGTTTAGGAAGGTTTTAATTCATCTTTGAAAGTTTGGTAGAATTCAGCCATGGAACCATCTTTGTTAGGAGGTTTTGATTACTGATTCAATTTCCTTATTTGTTATTGGTCTGTTCTGGCATTCTATTTCTTCTTAATTCAATATTGTATGTTTCAATGAATTCATTCACATCTTTTAGCTTATCCAATTTGTTGGTGTATAATTATTCATAATAGTCCCTTAAGATTCTTTTTATTTCTTAGGCACCAATTATAATGCCTCCCTTTTCATTTGTAATTCTATTTATTTGAATTCTCTCCCTTTTTTTTCTTAGTCAAGCTAGAAGTTGGTCAATTTATTTTATTTTTTTCAAAAAAAGAACTCACAGTTTTGTTGATTTCTCTATTATCTATTTGACTTATTTGTGCTCTAATCTTTATTATTTCCTTTCTTCTTCAGACTTGGGGCTTTGTTCTCATTTTTCTAATTCTTTGAGGTATTAAGTTAGGTTTACTTATTTCAGATCTTTCTTTTTTTAAAATATAAGTGTTTATTGCTGTACACTTTCCTCTTACTCCTGCTTTTACTACATCCCATAAGCTTTGATATGTTGTGTTTTTATTTTCATTTGTTTTGAGATATTAAAAATTTTCATTTTGATTTCCTCTTTGACCCAGTGGTAGTTTAAGAGTGTTTTGTATTATTTCCACATATTTGTAAATGTTCCCATTTTCTTATTGTTATTGATTTCTAGTTTAATTCCAGACTTCTAACAAAGTCCTCATTTATTGCATATCAAGCAATCCCCCTTTCCTTTATGGTGTAAGGATATCAATCTTTTAAATACATGCTCATTAAAAATATTATCCCTGAAGTTAACTTCTCTAATGGATTTTTCTTCTTTACCTTTAAAAAAGTAATATATTTATTTTTAGGATGGTTTATGTTTACATAAAATTTAGCAGATAGCACAGAGTTCCCATATACCTCTCTGCCCTCCCACACAGGTTTCTCAATTATTAACATCTTGCATTAATTACTATGATATACTTGTTATAATTAATAAGCCAATATAGATAATTATAATAAACTAAAGTCCATAGTTTACATTAAGGTTCATCCTTGTGTAGTATAAAACCCATGGATTTTGGCAAATGTATGATGTCATGCATCCATATAGTATCATACAGAGCAGTTTCACTGTCCTATAAATCCCTTGTGTGCCACCTATTCACCCTTTCCCCTTGAAGCCGTGGTAACCACTGATCTTTTTACTATTTCTCTAGTTTTACTTTTTTCAGAATTTACTTTTTTCAGAATGTTCTACAGTTGGATTCTTGCAGTATTTAGTCTTTTCAGACTGGTTTCTTTCATTTAGCAATATGCTTTTAAGGTTCCCCCGGGTCTTTTAATGGCTTGATAGTTGATTCCTTAATTTTTTAAAAAAAGATTTTATTTATTTATTTTTAGAGAGGGGGGAAGGGAGGGAGAAAGAGAGGGGGAGAAACATCAATGTGTGGTTGTCTCTTACGTGCCCCGCACTGTGGACCTGGCCCGCAACCCAGGTATGTGCCCTGACTGGGTATCAAACCAGCAACTCTGATTCACAGGCCAGTGCTCAATTCACTGAGCCACACTAGCCAGGGCTCATTTCTTCATTTTTTAATCCTTGAATAATATTCCATTGTTTGCATATACCACAGTTTGTTTATCCATCTGCCCATTGAAGAACATCTTAGTCACATTCAGTTTTTGAAGCAATGGATTTTTGATGGTTCTAATTAAGTTGAGTTAAAGTCTCAAGGGCTTGTCTAGATTACTTATGCACAAATTGACACAAGAGTTTTTTGTAGTTAAAGATTCCTAGAGAAAGAAGCTGATGAATAGCTGTTTCTAGGTTACTGAAACTGTTCACATTTAGGTTCCCCAGGAGAGGGTCTCTTCTGAGGACTTAGTCAGATCATAAAGAGGTATTTCAACCTTAGAAAATATTGGTACCAGTTGTCTGTAATATCCAGTTAAAGCCAGAAATATCTTCAGTTGTCTTTTGTGAGGGGTGCAGGTTATGTTTGGATAGTCCTTAGTCTGTCAGGAGAGAATATTTTCCCCTCCTGAGCTAGGTCATATCCTAAAAATAATGGACTATATTTTGGCAAAATTATAACTTATCTTTGGAAACTTTGTCTTTTTTTGCTAAGGCTGGGGGAAAGTAAATGGAATCCTTTTACAGGCTTCTTTGTTCTCTAAACAAGATAGGAGATTTTCTATACATTGTGTTAGAACTTAAATCATGAAATTTAAATCTTTTAAGTCTTGATTGAGGACCCGGGGGAAAAAAGGGAGGGGCTTGATTGAACTGCTGATGCATGACTGCCCAGGTGCATTATTGTTCTCTCCAGATGAAGGTAAAAAAATGAATGTATGGAAGCATACTACAAAAACAAATAAAAGGCAGAGCCAAGATTCACTATAGTGAAGCAAGTGGCTTCAGGTGAAATTGATGACAGGATGGTATTAGGGTAAATTTCTACCAGGAAGTGAGGTATACCTATTTTGTTGATGGCCTTAAGGTCTTGAACAAATAGACATATTCTTGTCTCATTTCTTTTCTAGCAGGATGAGAGTGTTACAGGGCTGGGTATGAGAAGCCTTTGTATATAAGTCCTTTTTAAATTTGTTTACTTATTTTCCTTTTTTATTGATTCTAGAGAGAGGGGAAGCGAGGGAGAAAGAGAGGGAGAGAAACATGGATTGGTTGCCTCTTACAGGCATCCCAACTAGAGACCAAACCCACAAGCCAGGCATGTACCCTTACCAGGGATTGAACCAGTGACCTTTTGGTTTGTAGGACAATGCCCAATGAACTGAGCTACACCATCCAATGCTGTATATAAAGCCCTTAACTATGGGTTTGAACTCTTCCTTTGGCTTAAAGAGATATTACAGAAGTTTGGGTCATGGTTTGGTAGAATGTATCTGAACTTTAATAAGTTCTGCTCCCAGTATTTTTCCTATATCTGTGGAATTTCTAGCCCATAGAGGGTCAGGTATGGTGTCAACATCCTTATCTGGAGTATGGATCATATAAAACATGCAAAGGTATATTCAGAACAGACACAATTGCTTATGAACAAAAACGTTCTCTGAAACCTAGAGAAATAGGTATGCTTTTAATATAACAATTCTGTGTGTAAAGTAAGTCTCTCCCTATTAAATCTATAGGTATGTTATCATAGAGGGAATGAGGTGAGGGAATGTTTCCAGCCAAGGGCTCAAGGATTACAGTTAAAGACTCAGAGATAGGAACAATCTATGAGTTATTTGAAATATCAACTACCTGCATGGTATGTTTTACTCCAAGAAAGAAGCTGAGCAATGATGACTGGGTTTAATATAGAAACAGTAGCATTTTTATCAATTTTTATTGGAAATGGTTCAGGTATGGTTTTTAGGAGACTTTGACCAACTTTTCAGGCTTGTTTTTGGACCCTCAGGTTTGTGGTAAGAGAGGTCCTGTAGGTCCTTTTCTGGGTCAGTCCAATCTGTTTTGCCATCTAGGAGTTAGTATCTGCAGTTCTGACCAATATGTGTATGACCCATAAAAGTCAGGCAATTCTGGGTCATGTGCATCCAAAAGAACATTCAACTCTTCTATGAATATTTGCTGGTCTTATCTTCCCTAATGGCTCTCAATTCAGCTCAGGTCCAGGGTTTAAACTCTACAATAGCCTGAGTACCTGAAACATGGGTGATGGATCTTTAGAGGCAACTGGCATTCTGGGTTCTTGCAAGAGTTGTTGAGAAAAGGTAGGGGGCCTGGACAAGGGGAGTTGGAGGAGGACTCAGTGGCAGTGCAGAAAGAGAGAGAATGGAAGGGGAAGGGAAAGAGAGAGATCTGGGGTAGGGAGACAACTGGAGGGCAATAAAGGAGGATTTTCTAGAGAAATGAATCTAGTTTGTTGCTGTTTGTAAAATTGCTCATTAGCTTTGGTCAAAGAATTTATTAATAAAGCAACTTTCAATTCAGAGTTTTGTTTTGAGGCCTTTTAATTCCCAATAAAAAAGTCCTGCCCATTGAGCCTAAGAAATCCTATTCCTTTTCTTATCTAAGGTACCTCTCAAATGAACAGTTTTGTTCAAGTCAAATCATCCTTGGTGAAGTTATGCCATTTCAAGAGATGGGCACAAGAATTAGGATTATAAAAGGACTACATATATGAAGCAGGTATTTTTCCTGGGGGAGGAGAGGATTTAGACCTAGATTACCTCACCAGAGCTGGCAAAAGTAGATAAAACATGGTGCTTGTACACCTTGTGTCTTAGCCGCCAGTGTGATGGTTGGCTGTCTCTGAGTGCACATCTGACAGTCTGCACCCCTTAGCAGCAGGCAAACTACAGAGAACATTGTTTACTGATCAAACCAAAACTTTCAGGACAAAAATCAGGACAGACAGCTTCATTTGGTTTTATTGATGAGCCACAGCAAAGTTTCCCCAAAGGGAGGCCAGTCTGGTGAGAACAGCAAACTCACCCAACTGTGATGTTGGCTTGAACAACAGGCATATAAGACCTATTACTGTTATATACCCTGTAGTTCTTGCTCTTGTGACAGCACTTTCAGCCAGCACAGTGCAAAATGGAAACATGACAGAGAGCCAAAGGAGATGAAAAGCAATGGCTTGATTCCACCAAGGATGCTGAATAACCAGTAACAAAACCTGGTTCCACATTGAGAATAAATAGCCAAGGAAGCAATGCAATGAGAGAGTTCAAGCCTGGTGCTGACTTGTCACATTGGTACAGACTTTATAATCCAGGAGTTGCAAGGTGCCTCCATGGGTCTGCACTTGGTTGAAGGCTGAGGTCCATGGTGATGGGCAGTGAAAGACTATATCTCACTGGGACTTCCAGGAAAACTGAAAATAAAGAAAGCCCACTTAAATGAGAACAAGTAGAGGCTATTTATTCAGAGCTTGTTACAGCCATGGTGTCAACCTCATCACTTGCCTTTGACAGAGACTTATAGGTAGGCAAGGGAGTAGGAAAGCTTTAGAGTGGAGAAAGGGAAGGCTTCAGGTAGGTTTGACTGGAGGTTGTTGGCAGGGGGAGGCTGGAGGCAGGCTAACTAGAAGCAGGGCATCCTGTGTAGTTGGTTTGGTTTGCGTGCTTTATGTCTTAGGCATAGCGTATTTGGCTTTCTTAAGTTGGTCCTGAGTTGGAAGTGGGGGTGAAAATCAGAAAATCTCACCAAGTCCTAACCATCTGGGGCCAGTTTCTGCAGAAGTTATGGTTTTCTTTCTGAGTTGTTACAAAGGTTGTGGGTCAGAATTCTATCGTCATGTGTGTTCTGGCCATTGTTTTATATATTCATTCTTTTAGATCCCACTAGCCCCATGGCTACACTGGAGTCCAGCTCCCTAATGACATCCCCTGTCACCACTGGGCTAAGGCTGCCTTACTGAGTTTCTCAGTGATACTGGTGCTTTCCAGTGCATTCCTTTTTTTTTTTTTTTTAAAGATTTTATTGATTTATTTTTAGAGGGAAAGGGAGGGAGAAAGAGAGGGAGAAAAACATCAATGTGTGTTTGCCTCTCATGTGCCCCCTACTAGGGACCTAGCCTACAACCCAGGCTTGTGCTCTGACTGGGAATCGATCTAGTGACCGCTTGTTTCTCAGGCTGGCACTCAATCCACTGAGACACACCAGCCAGGGCCCAGTGCATTCCTTATTGTATTGCTACCCAGTGTCCCTCTAAGCACTCGAACATTTCATAGTGGCTGATATATTATCCAGCCTTAGGTAGTATATCCACTGTGTCATACCCACTGCTCTGAACCTTTTATTCTTTATTCTACTGTCTGCCTTGACAGTTATGACATTTCTACTTAACTTTGTGTGGGACATCCTTTAATCCAAACTTCCAAGAGTCACCTATCTGAATGCGAACATTATCTTCTTACAAGTCCTTGCCAGAGTGTTCATTCCTGTGTCATGAGAGAGTGCTTCTAAAATGATAAACTCACCATTGCCCAAGCTGACACTCAGCACTCTCAGTCCTATACTTGGCTTCTGCTGGTATAGGCTGAGTGAGTTCTATAGCTCTTCAGGCTATATATATAGTTCCCTTCCTTATGTATGGGACTAGCACTTCCCTGGCTGGATTATATTGTGCTTAACTTTCGTTACTGGCTTGGTGACTAAGAGAGGAGATGAGGTTAAATCTTGAGGTTGGTGCATATTATCTTGCCTGGCATCATTTTAAAGCAAGGGAGAACTGCCAACTCTTTACAGAGTGGAGTGGGACACTTCTGTGTGCCAGGAGGATTGAGAAAGATCTGTGGGTTTATGATATCCATGTGTATCTTACCTGATTGTCTCTATGCAATGTTTCAAGACCCAATTAGGCTGTGATTTCACTATTACAGTTTGAGTAGTTTAAGAATTCAATCTTTTATGGTTCTCCACTATCTACAGTAAATCCTCAGCCAGATCCTCAGTTTTTTAACCCCCATAGCTCCAGGAGACAAAAGTCTATAGGTATGTCACCAAGGAGATTGTCTTGAACTCGTAAGTAGGTTTTTATTGGTAATTAATGATGCTCAGCCTTTCATTCTTTTTCTCAAATGCATTAGTTGCTTCAGCAGCAGCCATTGAAATCCATGCTACTTATCAATATTCTTGTAATTACTGTTGCCAAATTTCTTAAATGCCTGGGATATTGCCAATGTCAGTATATTGCCAGTTCCTTTCTACTAGTATCCCGGTAAGTTCACCACTGATTAAAATCTTACCTGATCTGCTGGAAGACCCCGTGGGCTACTCATGCTCCATGATTCAACTCTGAAATCCATTTCATTGGCTGCTTCCTATGATGACTCCTGGCACCAGCTGTCTTAAATTGGTTTGGGAAGACCCTAAGATGGGGATTTGCATGCAGGATCTTAGAGGAATAGAGAAAATACGACTGGACAGATGAAGAAGTTGAACTGGGATGTAGTTGCAACAAAGGCCTCCACCAACCCACTGAGAGCTCTAGAACTGGGATGGTCCTTCAGTATTGTCTTGAACCAAGTGAACTGGGCCTGTGCACCGCTTGTTTGAACAGTCCATGCCAATAGTCCATTGGCATGGACTATTATTCATGCAGGTTGAGGATAATTCCTGCAGAGCAACTCAGCTGCATTAGCTGCTAATACTCCTAGCAGTCCTAATTGGGTGGGGATATGGATATTTCACCCTAGTATCACTACAGCACTGAAATTGTAAATTGGGCCATGTGTGATTGCTTAAGGATGGGAACTGTGATTTTTGAGTGGCAAATTGTATGAACTCCATTTGGGTGATTCTGATCTTAGGGAACCAGGAAGAAGCAAAGGAAAAACTCTAGTGTGGAGTGTAAAATGAATTCCCATTTAAAATATGTCCACAAAACAAAATTTCTTTGCTTAGGAGAAAATCAGTCTCATTAAATGTTTCCAAATAATTGGAGATTTTATGCCTAAAGTAATGGAATTATTGAGCTAATTGATACAAAAATTAAAATAAGAATATTTAAATTCTTCTAGAGATAAAGTAGGTGATAACATTCACAAAACAAGAAGTTTATATGACATTGACCAAGAGGTGTGAAATAAGAGCAGGTAGATATTAAAAAACCCAAGTAATTAGAAGTCTTGAAAAACAAAAAATGCAGTACTTGAACAGAATTTTAAAAATAGAAAATAACAGAATTAGTGAATTGGGAGAGAGAAAGTAGATTATTATAAAAGGTACAAAAACATAGTTTAGGTAGTAGGAGACATGCTGCTAGGAACATTAGTTAAGCAGCTCTAACATTTCTTTATTGGAAGTTCCACAGATTAGAAAGGGGTTCAAAAGTCCAACAGATAGTAATTTATTCTTTTTTTTTTTTGAGATTTTAAGAAAAGAGTTAATTCTCCAGATTTAGAAAGCTCACTAAGTTGTAGCAGGCAAAATTTCTGCCATTAAAGCACACAAGGTTGAAACTGTAGAACACCAAAGTCAAGAAAAATACTAAAGTAAACAGCCTAATCTCCTACAAAGGAATGACAATACAAATAACCGAAGACATCTCATCTGTGACAATAAATGGTAGGGGAAATAATGTAGTGAGAGGCTATAGGCATTGTTTTAGAATTCCAAACCCAGCTAGAATATTACACAAGTTATAAGGTTTAAATGAAATATGTGCAGACATGTAAAACTAAGATTTATACACAGGCCACAGCTGAAAAAATTTGAAAGACTACCTTGATAAGCAAAAAAAAAAAGAGGACATAATGAAGGAATGGAATGCAACAGAAGGTGAGCAAAGACATTGGCAAAGCATGTTGGTAAGTCTAAATAATTATTAATGTGCAACAGAAAAAACTAGCATATTGACATTAGCTTTATCATTAATAATTTATTTCAGTATATAATATAAGGCAAACATGGCAAAATAATGACATTTTAAACTTAGAAGTGGTGTGTACATGATTGCAACAAACAACAAAAAAGAACCAAGGGTAGATTTAGAATTGTATAAAATAATGTGGAATAAACAAAATGCAAAGATACTTTATCTTTCAAAGGTCTATCAATGCAAATGGCCACATTTAAAAAGAAACCACAAAAAGTCATCATATGCATACAGAAAAATTTGTTTCAAAATTTAACATTTAATGACCTTGCAGTTACTGCCTTTCCCTTCCACACTCTTTTCTCAAGTCCTCAGAAGGGTGTGCAATTTTTAAAATTCCTGAAGCCCCAAGTTTGATGTCATTTGTTCTGTTGCCAGGTTTCTGTATGTACCTAAAGAACCAAAGATTTTATGTAGCTACTTTATGTATACACATAAACAACAAAATGCCAACACTTAGAATTATCTGAGAAAGTCTTTGTAGTCAGCCCAAAACAAACAAAACAAATATTCAAAAATTTTATGATCAGAAAGACTAAAAACTAACTTTTTCAATAAAATAAAGGTTATTTACCAACCATGTACAGAAAAGATGATAATTTATGGCAAAATTTAGAAGCATGTGCATTAACACAAGTTATAAGACAGGGATATCCCTATTGCTGTTCAACCTGAACTTGAAATAATATCTAATTAAAAAAAACAAAGGAAAAATAAGATGTAAGGGGCTTGTCAAAAAAGAAAATTTCTCATGATTTGGAGAGAGTATTGTCTTTATCAGTCAAGCAAGAGAATCTACAGATAAGCCACTAAAGAAATTAAATATTTTTGGTGATTCCAGATCAACATAAGAATAAATTATTTCCATATGCCAGCAACAATGTACAAAATATATTTGGGACCTTAGAACTATAAAAACACAAAATCCTTAGAATTACTTTTCCAGGACAGGAAAATTATATGAAAAATATATAAGAAGAAAAGAATGGAAAAGATTTGGTTCTTTTGGGGGAAACCTCCCTGCCCCAAAACCCAACAATATAGTTAAACCATTTGCTAACCTAGTCATTAAAAAAAGAGGAGGGAGCATGATCATTGTTCCCCATTGTGTTTGTTTTGCATCCAACATACATTTGTCCACATATAACTATTTGCTAGATCCCCCCAAAAGGGGCTAGAGCCATCATAAAGAAAAGTTCAGAATGGTGAAGTTGTCATAAACTAGCCATGCACACAAAGACCAAAATCCATTAAACAAAAGAAACACAGTAATTACTATAATTTGGGAGAAAAGAGGCAGAGTGGTAAGTTACTGGAGAAAGAAAGGATTTTTAGAGAAAATTGCTGGTCCTGAAGTTTCAAGCAAAATTAGGGGAAATGGAACTGCTTAAGGGTGACCTATATAGAGAAAACCACCCAAGCAGCCCTCTGAATGTCTAAAAGTACATTGTATTTTTAAATGGCTTTTAAAAAAATTAAATTTATTGGGGTGACATTGGTTAATAAATTATATACGTTACAGTTCTGTAATGCATTATCTGTATTATGTGCTCACCATGCAAAGTCAAGTCTCCCACATTTCAAGCAGCATTTCTTTGCTGCTTTGTGACCTTCCTTCCAAAAGTTTTGGTTCACTATTGACAGAAAATTCTGCAAAGCAGCCGGCAGAAAAAGAGCTGGCTCTGCCCCTGGCCGGGTGACTCAGTAGGTAGGAGCATGCGGTTCTGTACACCAAAAGGTTGCAGGGTTGGATTCCCATCGGCGCTCACACCTAGGTTGTCGTTAATCCCGTCAGGCGCCAACCAGAGGCAATCAATCGTTGCTAATCTCTCTTTCTCAATATCAATAAATCTATCCTTGGGTGATGATTTTTTAAAAAATTAAAAGAGCATCGTCCATCCTTGGTGATTCTTGTAGGTTGTGCAAAGCACACACAGCTGCTATCAAAATACCTTCTCACGGTCCTGAGCCGGTAGGGAGTGATGGTGGGGCAGTTCACTCCTGGAACAGGCGTCTCCGGGCCTTGCGCGCGGGACCCGGAGGGCGCTGGGGTCGCACGTGCGGATCTGGACTCGGAGAGGGAGGTAGAGGTTGGAGCGGTGAGCTGGGGAAGGGCTCCAGAAGGTGGAAGTCCAGGTTGACGTAGGGACCAGGCGAGCGTCTCAACGGACTAGGGGTGGCGGCCTGAGGCGAGGCCGCTCTGGTGGGACTGTACGAGGAGGGGCGGAACCCAGCGACAGAGCCTGCCGCGGCGTGCACCCAAGGAGTCAGGAACTCGGGGTCCGCGTCCTCTTCGTAGGCCTCTTCTAGGACCGCGATGTCTGGGACACCTGCGCGGAAGAATCCCTGCTGGACGGCGACGTCCTCCGGGGGAGCGCTCCGCAGAACGCCGGGCTCCTGCCCTCGTGAGCGTTCGTCGCCAGGGCCCAACAGGGCCTCCGGTACAAGCAATAGGGTGTGCCCCCCGAGAGACACTTGCAGGACCGACGTTGGCTCGGGCTCCAGCACCAGGTCGACGTCGTCCAGGGGCAGCTGCAGGGCACAGCCCGGAGCCAGGACCACCACGGACGTGAGCGTGTCCGCTGCCAGAGGCCCCGCCGCATCCTGCAGGCTGGGCGCAGTCCCGGGGTCGGGGCCCGCGGGCTCCTCGATTCGGCGGCGCTTGGCGGAGCCAGGTCCTTCGGGCTGCGGCCCCCACCAGGGCGCGGGATAGGGGCTGGGGCTGAGGAGCCGGCTGGCCATGACCTCCACGGCGCTGCGGGCGGGCGGCGTGCTCTGGGCCGGGCAGAAGGCGAGTGTCACTCAGTGACAGGTCTGGATGACAGGTGAGGTGGGCCGGGCGGGTGGGGTGCAGGACCGCGCGTCGGGGGGCGAGTCCTCGGAGCTCGAGGGTCGCTTGCCTGGAGGCCCACGCCTAATCTTCGAATATCTAGCTCCTCACGCTGACTGTGGCGCGCATGGCACCCTGAAGAGGTTGCAAGTGAGGCTCCCGGAACCAGTCTCCCTTCACGCCAAGCTCCGCCCCTCAGAGGCTCCGCCCCGTGGAAATCGCGGTATCTTTGCCACCCAATGGCCGCGGCTGTGGTTGGCAGGTCACTGTAAGGAGGCCTCCTGGGGCCTAACCACCCTGACACCCTAGGCCCGACTTCCACTGTCAAGTTCTCGGTCTTCCTTGAGTTGACCTCAGATGCAGAGGACTTCGTAATCGGAAGCCGATCAAGTCCCACCAGTAGAATACCGTCTCAGGAGACCGACCTGTCTGACCCTCTTCCTGTGAGGCCCCCTTCGGATAGTGACCTGCGCTTTCCTTTTGGTCCAATAGTGGGGTGCATTTTTGGATGACATCATTATTCCTCAGTTTGCCTAAAATGTAAATTACGAAATAGTAAATTACTAATAGATTGTAAGTTGTAAATTACCTTCCAGCTGTGTCGAAAGGGAAAGCAATGTGAGAACCAAGTGCGTTAATAGAGGGTTCTGTATGATCAATTTATGACTATACTATATGCTATATCATTGCAGTACTACAGTAATTATGATACTACTGTAAACTGAAGAGTTTGACCTAAACAATAGTTGTGAAGTGTATCTATTTTAAGTCCAATTTACAGATGAACATGCCATGCAGAAGGATTTTATCCAGGAGCCAGAGGTAGCAGATCTTGGTCTGACAAACCAAATTCCACTTAAAATGATGAAGGATCGGGGCTTTTGATCTGAATGTCAGTTTAAAGGTGGGTCTGCATGACTTTTCACTGCAAAAGGGAAGGTGTGGCTCAACTCGCGTTATCTAGTATTAATAGGAGTATTAATAGAACATGCAACTCTGATTTTGGAATATGTAATACTTTCTTACAGTTACAGAGGACAATGAAATATTTCCTTCTATCCCTGTCTCTTAACCACGTGACTACCCGCATTGTCCCTTTTCACGAAATAGCATACTATACGTTTACATTTTTAGGGCTGCATAGTATTCCTTTGCTCAGAGTTATATTTAAATCAGGCCTCTCTTGGTGGACACTTAAACTAGTGATCTGTGACTTGGCGGCATTGACGTTCCTTGGGGAGTTTGTGGAAAATGCAGACTTTTTGCCCATCCCGTAACCACTGAATCAATTCTGGGAGTGTGAGGCCTAGGTGTTCTCTGTAAGTACTTCCAAAAAAAAAATGTTTATGCCAAAGTTTAAGATATCTGAATTGATTTTCATTTAGGAGTTGAGGGCTTCAGATTCCAGGTGTGGTTTATACTTTCTGTCAGTTCCCTGCTTGTAGGTGACGGTTCATAAGGGAACTTAAACTTATTGGGCAGCATTCAGGGTTTTTACCCAAACTACTGACTGGCATCTGCTCTTACCGCTGAATTTGCGGTCTTCCTGCCTGCGGGGTGGGAAATTCCCCGGAGGTGGCGCCACCTTGTGTGGGGCACTGGCTAGGAGAACCTGCGTGGGCCCTGCTGGCGTGCTGCTGGAGGCTGGCCGGAAACCTGCAGTCCCTGCTGGCAAACGTGGATGCCGCTGGAACCTATACTGAGGCTCCCAGGTGATGGGAACAGCTGCTTTGTTCCTGGTGTCTGGGCAGAATGTGGTCATGGTGGAAGGAGCATGCGGGAAACAAGTTACTTTGGCTCTGGAGCATTCTGTCTGCGATCCTTGAACATTCCACATTCAAGGAATAATAAGGGCAACATTTAGGAGAGTGAGGATGGATATGCCCTCGCATAAGGGACAGACTGACGACCTCAAAGCTGGCTAGGACTCCAGGAGGAGCTGTGTTCCTGGCCTACCCAGTACTGGGGCTCTTAACCGCAGTGGCGCCTCTTTGGTTGGTGCCACCCCATGCCTGCTGCTGGCCTGTGAGCTCCTCATTGTTCTGTGCCCTGTGAATCCTTACTGTGAACTCCCCTTCCAAGGGAATGTGGTCCCAGCCCCCAAACAGAAGTAGTTAGTAAGGGTCCTGGATTAGATGCACCAGATTTTCTCTTCTGGTAAGGTCAACTTTTTAATTGTGCTGTCATAGCCAAGTCATTTCACCTCTAGGCCTCATTTTCCTTACATTATAATGGGGAGAATGCTGTGCACTGTGCAGGCAGTAGTGAGATAAGGTATGCAGAATATTTTTACAACATAGTAAGTGCTTAGTAAATACTAGCTATTTACTGTTTATTATGTTTATAAATGTTTAAAGTCTGTCTACTTGACAGTGTCAGCCCTGTTCCCCAGCATCTTAAAGAGTGCCTGTAATGTAAACAGGTGCTTGATGAATTGTAACAAATATCACCATTATCATCATCCTAAAAGGGGATCTAATCTGTTACAAAGTACTCTTCTAGGTGCTTTCATGGCATAATATCTGTAATCCAGAAATGGCTTGCCAGGCACCTTACTTTCACTCTGTCTGATTTTACTTTCCTCTAGGATGCCCAAAGACTGTCAGGGTGGATTATCAGACCCAACTATGTTTCTTGAATCATTTGAAAGTAAGTTCTATGTATTAGGCCTTTTTATCCCCTAATATTTCAGTATGTATTTCCTAACAGTAATATTCTCTTACATGTTTTTAGTGCAGTTATCAAATTTAGAAAAAAATTATCATTGATGCCATAATTTCCAGGGGTGTCCAACCCATGGCCCATAGTGTTTGTGTATTTAATGTGTGGCCCAAGACAACTCTCTTCCTCCCAGTGGCCCAGAAATGCCCGAAGGTTGGACACTGCAGTCCATTTTCCAAATTTGTCAATTTTACCAATAGTGTCCTTCATAATCTTTCTCTCTCTCTCTGTATCTATCTATCCCTATGTCTATCTTTTTTTTTTTTCCTATATGATGCAGGTCAGGATCATGTACTGCTTTCAGGTGTCATTTCTCTTTAGTCACCTTTTACCTGGAACAGTTCCTTAGGTAGTTATTTCATAGAGTTTTCCTCAATTGGGGGTTCTCTGATGTTTCTGCATGGTAAGGTTAAAGTTTTGCATTTTTGGCTTGAGTGCTAATACGTGATCTGTGTCTTTTTCTGTTCATTTGTCCCTTACAGGTGGTACTAATTTTTTAACTTTATTTTTATTGTTGACACTATTACAGATATCCCCATTTTCCCCCTGTGCCCCCTTCACCCAGCCCCTGTCACCCCTTCCCTCTGGCCATCACCAAACTGTATCGTCTATGTCTGTGGACCATGCATATATGTTCTTTGACTAAACCCTTCACCTTCTTTCATCCAGTCCACCTTCTCCCCTCCCCTCCCCTCTGACAGCTGTCAGTCTGTTTCATGTATCTATGCCTCTGTTTCTATTTTGTTTGTCAGTTTATTTTCTACATTAGATTCTACATGTAAGTGAGATCATATGGTATATGTGTTTCTCTGACTGACTTATTTCACTTAACATAATAATCTCCAGGCCCATCCATGCTGTTGCAAAGGTAAGATTTCCTTCTTTTTTATGGCCATGTAGTATTCCATTGTGTAAATATACCACAGCTTTTATATTTATTTATTGTTAGAGAGAGGGGAAAGGAGGGAGAGAGAGAGGGAGAGAAACATCAATGCGTGGTTGCCTCTCACACCCGCTGCTCCACCAGGGACCTGGCCCACAACCCAGGCATGTGTCCTGACTGGGAATCGAATGGGCCACCCTTTGGTTTGCAGGCTGGTGCTCAATCCACTGAGCCACACCAGCCAGGGCACCACAGCTTTTTTAATCCACTAACCTACTGAAGGGCATTTAAGTTGGCTCCAGATCTTAGCTATTATAAATAACGCTGCTATGAACATAGGGGTGCATATATTCTTTGAAATTGGTGTTTCAGGGTTCTTAGGATATATTCCTAGAAGTGGGATCGCTGAGTCACAAGGTGGTTCCATTTTTAATTTTTTGAGGAAACTTCATACTGTTTTCTACAGTGGTCACACCAGTTTGCATTCTGACCAGTAGTGCACAAGGGTTCCCTTTCTTCTACATCATCACCAGCACTTATTGCTTGATTTATTAAGGGTAGCCATTCTGGCAGGTGTGAGGTGATATCTCATTGTGTTTTTAATTTGCATATCCACCATTTTTTATGTACAAATAAAAATAAACTGCCAATTAAAATGTGATATTCTATCTACTGTAAAAGACCTCTCAGTCTTAGAGATATTAACTATAAAAATTTGTACCTCAGAATTGATGTAATAATGAAAAATGTTCATTCCCTCCCCACACACATATTTTAAAATAATGTAAGAATGTTACAAATTTCACAGTACTCAACACCACTTTGAGGTGAGTTAGGCAGCTTTCACATTTTTTGGTGCTCTCTTTTTAGGCACATACACATCAAGGATTGTTATGACTTCTTGAAGAATTGACCCCTTTATTGTTATGTAATTCTCTTCTGTTTTTTTGGGGGGAGAGGGTGTAAAATAAGGTCATCGCTGACCTTCCTTATTTTATTTTATTTTTTAATACACTTTTTAATTTTGAAATAAGTTTAGATTTACAGAAAAGTTACAGAACTCGTACAAAGAATTTCCATATTTTGAAAACATTATGCTAACTGAAAATAGCTAGTGTGGGTGAAGAAAAAATTTTCCTCAACTCTCTTAGGATCCCTGGCTGGATTTGAAAATGAAACTGATCTAACTTATTTTTTCTAAATTGAGATATAATTTGACATATAACATTGTATTTGTTTTACATATAAAACGTAATGATTTGATATATATATAGCGAAATGATCTTTATTATTTACTTATTTATTTAAAAAAGATTTTACTTCTTTATTTTTAGAGAGAGAGGAAGGGAGGGAGAAAGAGAGGGAGAGAAACATCAATGTGTGAGAAATACATCAATTGGTTGCATCTCACATACTCCCAACTGGGGACCTGGCCCACAACCCAGGCATGTGCCTTGACTGGGAATCAAACCAGTGACCCTTTGTTTCACAGGCTGGTGCTCAATCCACTGAGCCACACCAGCCAGGGCTAATCTTTACTTTTAATCAGTATCTTAAAAGGTGCTTTTTAAGGTATATGATTTGATGTTTTGATACACATATACATTGTGAAATAATCATCACAGTTGAGCTAATTAACATATCTATCACCTCACAAATTATTATTATTGAGATAAGAACACTTAAGGTCTACTCTCTTGGAAATTTCAAGTCTATAATAACAGTATTGTTGACAACATTCAAATCACTATATATTCAATCTCCAGAACCTATTCATCCCGCATACCTGAAACTTTGTGCCCTTCGTCCAGCATCTCCCCATCCCTCCCTTCCTGTAGCTCTCGTGCAGTACTGTACTTTATCACTGATAATTTTCCTTGTTCTGAAGTGTGTTCTGTCTGGAATCACTGTAGATACTAACTTCCTTTGATTCATTATAACATGGCATATCTCTGTTCATCCCTTTACTTTTAATCTATATGTCTTTATATTTATGGTGGGTTTCTTATAGACAACATACAGTTCAATCTTTTTCTTTCATTAATTCTGACAATCTCTGTCCTTTATTTATTGTATTTAGACCATTATTATTTAAGGCATAGTTAGGTTATTATCTACCACTTTTGCTATTGTTTTCCATACATTACCTTTGCTCTTTGTTTATATTTTTGTCTTCCATTAGTTTTGCCTTTTGTTGTTTGAATTGAACATTTATGCATTTATATCATTCCATTTTCTCCTTTCTTAGCTTGTCAGTTATACTTTTTTAATCTTAAAATTGTTGCCCTAGAGTTTGCAATATACTTTTATGACTATTCCAAATCCTCTTTCAACAGCACTATATTACTTCACAGGTTGTGCAAATACCTTATAATCATGAGGCATTTGTAATTTCTCCCTTCAGAGCCCTGTACCATTGCTGTTATTCATGCCACTTAGATATAAGCTATAAGCAGAGAAGGTATTATTGGTATTATGTTGAACAAACCATTCTCTATTAGATCAATTGTGAAGAAGAAAATTAAAGTCTTATTTTGCTTTCACTTATTCCTTTTCTTGTTCACATTCTCTTTATGTAGACCCAAGTTTCTAACCTATATCATTTTCCTTCTCTCTGAATGACTTTTAATGTTTCTTATAAGGCAGGCTTACTGATAACATATTCCCTCAATTTTTGTTTGTTTGAGAAAGTCTTTTAATTTTTCTTCCTTTCTGAAGGATAGTTTCATAGGTTACAGAATTCTAGGTTGATGATGTTTTTCTTTCACCACTTTAAATATTTCACTCTACTCTCTTGTTGCTTGCATGATTTCTGAGAAGTTGAATGTAATTCCTATTTTTATTTCTCCATAGGTAAGCTGTCTTTTCCTCTGGCTGCTTTCAAGATTTGTTTTCCTCTTTGGTATTCTGCATTTTGAATATGATAAGCCAAGGTATAGGTTTTTTCATTTATCTTGCCTGGCATTCTCTGAGCTTCCTGGATGTATGAGTTTTATGTTTTAAATTAATTTGGGGGAAATTCTTAGTCTTTTTTACTTAAAATATTTTAGGCATTTTTCCCCTTCTCCTTCTGGTATTCTGTTATGTGTATTTTTAAAAAAGATTTTGTTGCCGTGGCACATGTGGCTCAGTGGACTGAGTGCTGGCCTGCAAACCAAAGTATCGCTGGTTTGATCCCCAGTTGGGGCACATGCCTGGGTTGCAGGCCAGATCTCTAGTATGGGGCATGTGAGAGGCAACCGCACATTGATGTTTCTCTCCTTCTCTTTCTCCTTCTCTCCTCTCTAAAAATTAAATGAATAAATAAAAATCTTTAAAAAAGATTTTGTTTATTTATGTTTAGAGAGAGAGGAAGGTAGAGAGAAAAAATAGTGAGAGAAACATAAATGTGAGAAAGAAACATCTATCAGTTGCTCTTCACTCGCACCCCTACTGGGGACAGATCCCATAACCTAGGCATGTGCTCTAACCAGGAATCGAACCGGCACCTCTTCACTTTGTAGAACGATGCCCTACCAACGGAGCCACACTGACCAGGGCTGTTATGTGTGTTTTGTACCTTTTGTAGTTATCCCACAGTTTTGGATATTCTGGGTTTTTTTTTTCTCGTTTCTATCCTATTTGATTTTTAGTTTTGGAAGTTCCTATTGATAGATCCTCAAGCCCAGGTATTATTTCCTCAGTCATGTCCATCTACTCAGGAGCCCATCAAAGGCATTATGTTACAGTGTTTTTGATTTCTCCCATTTCTTCTTGATTCTTAGAATTCCCCTCTCTGCTTACTTTACCCATTTGTATTTTTATGTTGTCTACTCTTTTCATTAGATTCCTTAGCATATTAATCATAATTATTTTACGTTCCAGGTGTGCTGATGCCAACATCACTACTATATCTGAGTTTGGTTATGATGCTTGCTCTGTCTCTTCAAACTGTGCTTTTTGCCTTTTAGTATGCCTCTAATTTTTCATTGAAAGCCAGGCATGATGTACTAGGTAAAAGGAACTATAGTAAATAGACATTTAGTGATGTGGCGGTTAAGCTGTGGGGAAGGGGAAGCATTCTATAGTCCTATGACTGTGGTCTCCATTTTTAGTGACCTGTGTCCTCTGCACGTGCTTCTCAGTCTCCTCCAGGTAGCACGGGGTGGCCAGAGGGATCCACGTTGGGCATTTCCCTTTCTCCAGGTTTGTCAAGTTCTGATAAATCTCCACCATGTTAGACTCTGGTGAAAATTCTCGTGGGTGGGATGGAGTAAAGTTACTGAATTATATGCAACTCTATGTTTAACTTTTCGAAGGCCTGCCAAGCTGTTTTTTAAAGTGGCTTCATTTCACATTTTCACCAGCCGTGTCTGAGGGTTCCAATAACTCCGCATTTTCACCCACACTTGTCTGTCATCCTGGTAGGTCTGAAGTGGAATCTCACTATGGTTTTGATTTGCATTTCCCTGATGACTAATGATGTTGAGCAGGTTTTCATGTGCTTATTGCTCATTTATATATCTTCTTTAGAGAAATATCTATGCAAACTCTTCATCCAGTTTTTATAGGGTTATTATTTGTCTTTTTATTGGTAAGTTGTAAGGTTCTTTTTATATTCTCGATGAGTCTGTTATCAGATATATGATTTGCAAATATTTTCTTCCATTCTGTCTTTTCATTTTCTTCATGTTGTCATTTGGAGCAAAAAAGTTTAATTTTTTTGCTTCAAAAAAGTTTAATTTCCCCATTTTTTATTTTATTGCTTGTATTTTTTAGTATCATATCTAAATTGAATAAACATTTAAATAGTTTCTTAAGTTATCAGTAAATATTTTGAAAATAATATGCTGAAATACTTCAATTTTTCCAGCCCTTTATTTTAAAAATTTTAATATCCTTTTTTTCTTCTCAATTTTAAAAGTAAACTTGAAATGTAACTTGCATAAATTTAAGGTGTACAGTGTGTTACTTCGACACATTTATATATCTCGATATGGTTGCTGTTTTAAGAATATTTACCACATTACAATAGTACAATATTATTGCCTATGGAATAGTTTCTTTACTCTTCCTCACCTCCCCCCACCCCACTGTCTGCATATGTCTTTTCCATTATAACTGAAATGAGCATTTTAAAGAGAAAATTTACCGGTGGCTTCCTGTTTTAAATCCCGAGTTGGCTTTCAGTGGACTTCTGTTGCTTTCAGGCGAGGAGGTTCTCAGTGATTTGGACTTTGTCCTTTGTACTGGTGCCCTGCTTCTAGCCCTTAATGGATCAATGACTTTTGTTCATTTTTCCTCTTTCTCTTTTCCTTTCTCATCAGGGTCTATTGCTCTATGCACTTGAAATAGAGTAACACTGTGGAGAGATGAAATTACATAGGACTCTGACAGCATGAAAAAATATCTTCAAAATGGGTTTTGTGTAATAGAAATAATATTCAGTCCTGGAAATCCCAAGTGTGTGCTAATAAGGAATGAGTTTATTTCAAAGGCTAAAGCTGCTTTAAATGGTGATCTGAATGACTCCTTATCAACTTGAATGCCTTTTCCTGTTACTCTGAGGGTGAACACTTCTGAACTCCCTGGGAGAGCTGAAGGCATCTCTGGTTTCAGTATAATTTAATTTAAGCAACGCTGTCATAGCATCTGCAGCCTGAAGCTGTTTCCCACCCAGATATCACAGTTCAGGGTAGACATGGAGGAGGCAGGGAGAGGGATTATGTCCTGAGTCTATCTCCTTGGGAGGTGGGGGTATGGGAGGGGGGAATTAAGAGCATGTACTTCATGTCTGGTAAGTTGCTAGCTGCTTTCCATATATTACAGCATGTAATTTCCACAACAGGCTAGTCAGGTAGGCATTGTACCTATTTATGCAGGAGCCTGTCTAAGTTGGTTACCCAGATCCTGCTGTCTTTGACCACTAGTTGCTCCATCTGAGAGTGAGAGAACATGAAAAATGCTCCCATCTTGGCCCCACACTCCTGTAGCCCAAGGTACCATCATAAATGTGGGCCTGCAGATGTGAGGAAAATTGGCCAGGTCAGGGATCCTCTCCTGGAGCTGACTTCCAGGGTTTCTACCATCCTGGAATGTTTCTCTGTCTAGCCCTTGGTACTCATGTCTGCTTTGAGACGCTGGCTTGCCCTGTCACCCAGTGTCTGTATCTCTTTCTGGCTTCCCTGGAGCTCCGGGGGGCCTGTTGTGGGCCCAGCCCCATGGGATTTCTGGCAGGTTTGTAGGAGGGTCTCTGCCACCATTCCCTCAACAAGTCCTTGGTTTTGGTGAGTCTGCTGTGTGGGGGGTGCTGGGGTATGGTGGTGAAGACAAAAAACATGGTGTCTGCCCTCATGGAGCATACATTCTTATGTGGAGACCATTAACCAACAAGTGAACAAACATAAGTAGTGTCATTACACATTTTGATAGAGGCTAGGAATGAAACAATTGAAGGACTATGCTCTTGATTAAGTGGTTGGGGACAAATCTCCCAGGTGAGGTGAGAAAGAGAGTCAGGGTTCAGCTGGAGATCCTTGGTTAGGAGTGGTACAAAGATTTTGAAGACAGAAGGAGCTTGGTGTGTTTGGAGAACTGAGAGAAGACTTGTGTGGGGAATGGGGAGAGTGCAGGATGAGTGGGCAGGGGCCAGGTCACATGCAGTCTGTTAGCAAAGGAATGGTGTTTGGGTTTTTTTTCAAGGTGTGTAGAAAGTTGAAGAGTCTCAAGCAGAGGAGTGTGGGATCAGAGTTGTTCCTAAGAGAGCTGCCTGGTCCTGTATGGATATGGAGGCTGTGTTGGAAGAAGCAGTACAAGTGGTTCAGAGGAGATAAAACAGTGACTGGGACCACCTGATGGAGAGGTCTGAGAGAAGTTTAGGAGGTGGGCCATTCAGAACGTGATGTTGGGTTTGATGAAAATGGCAGAAATGAAGGAGGAAGAGCAGGTCTGGACAGGTGGATGGGGAAGCAGTCTTTTTCCTCAAGATTGCCCTGCTCCCTGGCTTCCCCTCACATTCCTTATCCTATGTACTCCTCCACAAATTCAGCTGTATTGATAAGTATTGAATTGCCCTCCTTCCTACTGGCCATGGACAGCCACCTCCACAGCCCCAGCTTTGGGAATGTCAGGTCCCTCCAGCTAGTGATGCCAGTTTGGCCAAAGCATGGCAACCTCTTTGTCTATGTAGCTTGGCTGAGGCAAGGTTTATATTTTTCTGTTAAAGGAAATTTACATCAAGAAACTAGGGAGAATGGGAGAGAAATTACCTTACCAACAGCAACAACAATGAAAATGATGAAACTTTTGCAAAGAAAGTTTTCAGAATGCAGATTCTTTATGTAATTAGAATTCGACAAAACATCCACTGAATCCCTACACCTGGGCGGGTTGCCAGAATCAGGGATGAATTCCCAGATGTTCCGGCTTTGGGAACCGCCAGGCTAGTAGGGGAGGCTGAGGAGAAGCCAGCCTCATGGTCAGGCTCTCTTAGGAGTGGAATGGGGGGAACCCAGGTCAGGTGGGTGTTGAGAGAGATCATCTTGTCCTGTGTGACACCGAGCCAGGCCCTGGCACATCCAGCCTACAGTGGATTTACTGGTCAGACTGATGTGAAAAGGCCAAAATCTTAGGTAATGGAGACTTAACTTGAGCTTTGCCCAGTCTATGCCAGCTCAGAACTTACCCTCCTGGTTATTCTGGGCTGGCAGGACTCCTGATTTTGTTGGGGCCTGGAGGGCTGACCAAAGACTTGCTGGCTAGTGGCCTCCCTAAGCAATGTGAGTCCTCAGGCTGGATCCTCCTTGTCAGAACCACTGTGGGGTCTCACTGTGAGCAGAGATAGGGACAGTAGTGCCCTGGCCTGGTCATTCAGCCTGAGGGACTTGACCTGGGTCCACAGAACTCTGGGGTAAGTATAGGCCCAAGTGATTGCCCTGAATTCTAGAGCAAGCTCCCAAGTGAGGTGGGCCACTAGGTGGGTGGCAGGTGAAAGGTTTGTTTACCCAGGGCCCTGGGGCAAGGAGACATAGGAATCTCTGCTGGAACATTAGAACCACCACCCTCTATCATGGCAGTAGCAACGGCCATCTGTCCCAATTTCCTAGGAAAATCCACACTTTTCATAGTTAGCTGCATTTGCAGAGAAAAATGTATTAAATTCAAATCCTAGATCTGGTACTTGGCTATGTAGCTTCTTTCAAGTTCCTTTCTCTTTCTGAGCCCCTGTTTTCACTCCCATTCAGTGAGAGGATGGATCTAGATCGGTCATTGAGCAGTATTTCATTCTGTAGAGCTCACTTCAGAGCCCACTTTCTCTTTCTGGCCTTTCTCCTCTTCTCCCCTTCCCATCTGCCCTTAAATCCCTACCCATCTAAGGGGCTCCAAGGGCCAGGCTCTTCCCTGGTTCTATCCCAGGAGGCATCTTAGTCTCCTGAAACAGCGTCTCTAGGACAAGCATACTCTTTCTGCTGGTCCTGCTCACATCTCATGGCGTAATGTTGATGTGTATATGGAGAGACCCCTTCTTCTAGGAGTGAGGTGTTCCTTCATCCCCTTTAGTGAGGAACAAGGTGGCCTAGAAGGTCCGATCTCCACACGTTTTTCTTAATCTCCTCTATTTTCCTGTCTTTTTTTGACAGTGTCTAGATTGTGGGTTTGGCAGCTGTACAGATTTGTGTCCTGATCCCTGCTCTGCTTCTTCTTGGCTTTATGATCTCTCCAGAACAATCTGTTGGAGAGATTTTCTTTCTCTATTCCATTACCTTTCTATTCTGTCTAGGTCTATATGACCATGCCATTCTGCCTTGACCACTGTAGTTTCCTAGTAAGTCTTGAAATCAGGGAGTGTAAGCCTTCCAACTTTGTTCATCTTCTTCAGAGTTATTTGGCTCTTTTAGGTTATTCTGTATTTTTATATAAATTTTGGAATCAGCTTGACAAATTAATTTTTAAAAATCCTGCTGGGATTTTAATTGGGATTTTGTTGACTCTGAAAACCAATTTGGGAACAATTCCTATCTTAACAATATTGAGACTTCCAATCTATGAACATGGGATACCTCTTCATTTATTTAAGTCTTAGCTTCTATTTTTTCTTTTTTTTGGTAAATATTGTCTGTAAGTTTTTGGTTTTGCTAACTAAACACTTCCTGTTTTGATATGGGGATCTGGGAAGATTAAAAAGCTATGCTGTCACCCTGCTGCCATCTTCCCCAAGTTTCTTTTACTAACTTCTTGAGAAAATTGCTTAATTCATGAATTTTTCATTATAAATGTAGGCATTTGTGGCTATAAAGTTTCCTCTAAATACTGTGTTAGCTGTATCTGACAAATTCTGCTGTGTAGTATTTTTGTTATCACTCAGGTCAAATTTATCTTAGTTTCTTCTTAGGACTTCTTTGATCCACTAGTTATTTCAAAATACATTCCAAAATTTCCAAACATATAAGTATTTTTTAGGGTTTGTTGTTGTTACTGATTTTAACTTAATTGCATATAGTTGGAGAACATAACATGATTTCAATACTTTTCTTTAAAAATTAAAAAAAAATTTCATTCAAGGATATGTTTTCTGATGAGAGAGGGAGAGAGAGAAACATTGATGTGAGAGGGAAACATTGATTGGTTGCCATCTCTTCATACCATGACTGGGAGTTGAACATGCAACTGAGATATGTGCCCTGACTGGGGATGGAACCTGCAACCTTTTAGGGTACAGGATGGTGCTCCAGCCAACTGAGCCACCTGGCTAGGGCTCAATGCTTTTCAATTTGTTAAGACTTGTTTTATGGTTTAGTATATGTGAATTTTGTCATTGTTTTGTGTGTACTTGAAAAAAATTTTGTTCTGTAGGTATTGTCCATTAAATGTTGTTAAAATATTCTTTATCGTTACTTATTTTTTATTTGCTTCTTTAAACATCTACTGATTATTAAAGCTCTCATTTTGAGACTTTCTTTCCTTTCTTTAGATTTGCATGTGTTTGCCTTATATGTTTTAAGGGCATGTTATTATCTGCATACACATTTAGAATTGTTTTATCTTCCTGATGAACAGAACCTTTTGTCACCATGAACTGGCTGCCCTATTTTCTAGTAATGCTTTTTGCTTTAAAGTTTTCACTGACTAATAATACTATAGCCACACTATTTCTTTAGTTTATTGATTGTATGGTATATCTTTTTCTATCCTTTTACTTATAACCTTTCTGTCTTAGTATGTCTGGGCTGCTATAGCAAAATACCATAAACTGGCTGGCTTATAAACAATGGAAATGTAATTTTCACAGTTCTGGAGGCTGGGAAGTTCAAGGTCATGGCACCGGCAGATTAGGTGTTTTGTGAGGGCCTTCTTCCTCATTGATGGCCGTCTTGTAACTGTAACCTCACATGGTGGAAGGGACAGAGGATTTCTATGGGGTCTCTTTCATGAGGGCACTAATCATCTCCCAAAGGCCCCACCCCCTACTATCATTACCTTTTAACATATAGTTTTGGGGGGGCACAAACATTCAAACCATAGCACCTTTCTATATATTTATGTTTTATATCTTTCTCTTTTTAATTAGATATGTTTAAATTAAACTATGTCTGATAATCTTTTGTTGGAGTTTTTAAGTTGGAATGTTTAGTCCCTTTACATTCAGTGTATTTAAATGTGCCATTTTACTATATGCTTCCTATTGGTCCCACATGAAGTTTCTTTTCTTTTTCTTGTCTTCCACTTTTGGATATTTTTTTTGAAGAGTGCCAAATTGCTTTGTTTGAAGGAATGGTATAAATGAAAGAACATAAATGGATGATCTGTTATGAGTTATAAAAAAGGTAAAGGTAACTCCACCATGAATTTACCTCTCTAGAGACCAAGGAAGTATCCCCTAAACCCCTGGCTATGGGACACTAGCCTAAGGCTTAGTTCTCTTCACTGTCTCCCAGGGAGTGCTTGTTAAAGAGATACCAGTTTCATGCCAGCTTCAGGGGTCCCCAACCTGTGAAAATTGGTTGCAGGGTCACCCAATTCTTTGATGGATTTCATTTGCTGATCCAAGTAGTGAGACTCAATGGAGTCACACAAATGAGGGTCATTTTTGTAAGTGGCCAATTTATGCAAGTCCAGTAGTAACTGATTCACACTTTCTTCCAAGTGTAATGTACACTCCATGGCATTTAGCCCATTCTCCTAGTCATCATGGTCTGGTTTCTTGATATCCTCAAGGAAGATTCATCCACCTCATTGGTTCTGCAGCTGCATCAGTTTCTCAGCACATTCCCTCTCTCATGAGATTGGTGAAGAAAATATTTGGCAAAGTTCTTCAAAGTTATATCATTGTGGTCAAAGCAGTAAGACATGGGCAGGTAGATGTAGGAAGCATAGAGCTCCAGGTTGATCTGGTGGTTGACTGCAGCCTTTAAATCCTGGTGATAGTTTTGATGCACCTTCCAGGTAGACATGCTCGTCATGGTGGGTGGCTGAGGAGAGGTGACTGGGCGGTGCTGGAGCGGTGATGGGGGCCTTGAGGTGGTCCAAGGGTGCTGTGAGGAGGTGGCAGAAGGCTGGATCTGGATGGCTGACTGGGATGGGGGTCGAGCACCAGGTTCCACCCAACCATTGTTACAGCAGGAAACTGCTACAACTCTCCTCAAAGACTCTGGATTGTTTAATTATTCCATTTTTTATGTTAATTTGGAAACCACACATTCTTTTATTACCCTTTTAATGGTAGTTTTATAGACTGTAATGTGTAGTGTGCATTTATTTCTTTAGAGGGCTTGCCGTGGCTGAGTTCTTAACCCTCTGTGTCTGTTTGCTGTGGGCATGTTTTGTACCTTCTCTTTTTCGTGTCAGTCTGTTGGACAATGCCCCAATCACTTCACCCACTATACCACCACCCACCCAAGGGACTGCATATGTGGAAGATCTTATTGAAGGATTTAGGAAGTAGAGGAGAATTACATCTTGAGGAAGCAAACAGCTTAAAGGGGAATTTTAGACCCCTTCATTTTTGAAAGTCTGTGAATCATTTTAACCTCAGGAGAATTTACTCTGGTTGCCTGAACAATATTGTTTTTATCTCATACCAAATATGGAAACCATGTTCTGAGAGCCTCATCTTCATGATCAAACATGCCCATTTTAAGGGTTTATAGACAAGTGGTATAAATAACAATTATTAGTGCTTACTCTGTGCTAACCAATCAGCCAATCAGATATTGATTAGTTTCATACTTTATGCGTGGTACAGTCTAGGCACTAGAAAGGTAGCTTTCCCTCAGTATTGTGCTTAGTGCATCCTGTGTATCATCTAATTTAACCCTCACAGTAGCTACATGAGATAGATATGACTATGGTTCCCTTTGTGCTAAGGACACTGAGGAAATGAGGCTTAGGGAGGTTATATCACTTACCAACAAAGTTCTTTTCCTAAAAGATATTCTGCCATCTTTTCATCCCATTATATATTGGAATCAAATGAGATAGTGTGTATAAGCAATCTAGTTTGTAAAATCAAAGTTGCTCAATAAATGTTAGTTCCATGTAAATTTAAATAACAACAACAAAAGCAACAAAGCATGAAGCCTGGTAACCTCCTGATTCTAAGAGGTACTGGTTTTAACCAATTGTTTTTAGACCAAGGCAGACAATAAACAAGCAGAAGAATACCTTAGTAGGGGAGTAAACGTGCTCCTTGGAGGCATGAGCTCCACACACCTTTGGGGCAGGCATGCAAAGGAGAAGTGCACCCAGCTCCTGGTCTGGAGGACTGCATGGCCCAGCCCACCTACCCAAACTTTTAATGACAGTGGGACACTTACAGGGTGTTTGGCACTGAACCAGGCTCTACCTGCATATTCTCATTTGATCCTGAGAACAACCTCATGGAGCAAGTGGTTTTTCTTTTCAGATTAAGAATCCAAGGTCCAAGAGCGCCTATCACTTGTTCACATTCCTCTCCAATAGGCCCTGTGGAGATGGTCTGATTGATTTTTCCAAATGCTCACTCACCCCTGCACTTGTGGTCAGTGTGGAGGCTGGAGCTGAGCCAGTTTGAGGAGCTGCCCTGGCCACTGCCGCATGAATGGGCATAGAGGCAGGACACTTTTTTTTCCAATTTTATTTTAATGATTGTTCAAGTACAGTTTTCTCCCCTGAGGCAGAACCTTTTTTTACTCTGATCCTTGCATGCCAGGAATGGGCATGTCAGTGGACAATCAACCTTTTGCAGTTACTTGGGGCCAGAACAAACCAGCTGTTTTGAGTGCATCCCTGGGCTCTCCAATGCAAGCAGAGTCAGTTATTATGTAGAGGACCTGGTCCATTTCTAGAATCACCCCATTGTCATGGTGGCTTTGGACTGGGAGGTGAATTGTCTTGTGGAAAACAGGCTGGGTCTTGTGTCTGCCACAAGCTCCCACGGCCTCCTGTGCTTCCTTCTCTCACAGTGCTGATTTTATTATGCTGCCATCATCAGACTAACCTTTATGTCTTCCTTTATGCTGTGGACTCCTGGGGGACACAGACCAAGTCATAGTCATCCCGATACGGGGTCAGGAAATGGGCAAATAAATGTTTCTTGGATGGAGTAAGTGCTAGTTGAACTCTGATCCTGTGTCTTGAAGATCTTTTATGTTCCCAGTCTAGTCTCATCTATCTGGGCTGGCTTCCTTGACCACTCCGGCCCTTGTAATCCTGGAGCCAGCACTATCTGGCCCTCTCTTTAAGCCTAGGCTTTTCATAGTTTCTGCTGCTTCAGCTTGTGTGTGGCTATCAAGGCCTCTCTGGCCCCAACCCAGCCTTGTGGCCCTTTTCAGTCTAACTCACTTGCTTTTGAAACTCCCGTTCTCTAAAGCCAGACTTGTCATGGCCCTCTTCATTTTTTTACCAGCCAGCTAGTAGACTGGTCACTCTTGGCAGTGTCTATCTTGGTTGGACCAGCTGGGATTGGGCTGGGGGAGTTATGTGGCCCATACTGTAGCAGCCCAGACCCAGCAGAAACTCTATGCTGGCCAAGTCCTGCTGAGGGGAGCAGGGAGCAGGCAGACTCAATGGACTGTATCTCTAACTCACAGCCTTAGCATATGGCTCAGGGCTATTCACTTGACTGTCCCCTGTCATCAGCCTGAGCTCTGTGGAAGCGGGGTACTCACCTCATTTACAGCTGGATCTTCAGTGCTTAGCAAACAGCCTGACCCACAGTAACAGCCAGCGACCTGAGCACTGTGGCAGTGAGGTTGATTCCTGTTGGGGTGGGCCACAGTTTCCTGAAGATCGAGATTGCTGTGGGACAGAAGAATCTGCTTTTTGACTGTGTCCACCTGAATGTAAGCAGTTGGACGCCCAGCTCAATCCACTGGGGCTGGGCCTGGGCCTGGGAAGGTTTTAGAGTGGCAGCTGTTGTTCAGGAAAACCTCATTGCTTGTACATTGCACCAGTTCTCAACCTGCACATTTGCTGGGAGCACAGAGGATCAACAGTGGAGTTGCCCACATTGCTCACCACCCCACTCTGGCCCCCCATGCAGGGCTCTCATAATGGAATAAAGCAAGTGTGGCAGAAGCCTGGCTGTCTTCTCACAGACACTCCCCCTTTGGCCCTGAGAGTGTTGTCCTAGAACTGTTAATTTCTGCCTGCCACCTGCAGGGAGAGGAAGCGAGTGCCTGCCCTACACCTGGATGGCCTGCCTCCCCAGACAGTTTTGCTGTGCCCTCACCATCACCCCACTCCCAGCCAGCTCCTGGGAAGTTTTTCCTGGGACCTTCCCAAGCACTGGCAGCCGCCCCAGGCAGTTCTCTCATGAGAGAATGCCTCCAAGGTGAACCTGGGTGGACCTGAGTGGACCTGGAAGAGGATCAGTCCACTCAGGGCTGAGGATTTGTTGTAATCCTCTGCCAGGGGATTTGGGTAGAGAGGGGTGGCAGGGTGTAGTGAATGGGTCGGAACGGCTTGAACCTGCGCTTCGGGTGACTGGAGCACATTCCACTTGGAGCCTCAGTTTCCTCACTTAAGACTCTCCATCCTGAGAACACCGAGGTATTTTAAGTTCTGTGCTGCTCTGTCCCAAAGTGGAGTGCGGGTGAACTGCTGTATGCTCTCTGGGCTCAGAGGCCAATGTGTAAGGCTTGGGAAGGGGGATTCCTCCTGGATTAATGGAGGGCCCAATTCTGAGTCCCTGCAGCCAGACTGTGTACTGTCCTCAGGGTGGGCATGGTCTGCTATAAGAGTCCTGCTTGGAAGATGCAGGAGTGGCCTGGCCCAGGACAGATTGGTAGGTGCTCTTTGAGCACCCACTGTGGTACTGGCTCCTGCTGGGACCTCACAGACTCCAGGAGCTGCAGGTGAAATCTAGAAACAAAAGGAGATCCCAGTGACATTAATACAAACATTTATCATTAACTTGCATCTATTGAGCACCTCCTGTGTGCAGCAGGCAGAGATAGGGGTGTAGCTACAAAAGCTATGAACCGTATCCGGCAGTTGGCAGGGAAAGGAGGTGCAGAAGGATTCAAAGCTGGGGAGGGGGTATGGGTGGAAGGTGGGTATAAGCATGTTGGCAGTCCTCAGAAGCTGATGTCCATGGGGGAATTTGGGAGGGGATGAAAATCTAGAATGTGCAAGGTCAGGAGGGTGCTTGCTGTGACCCAAGGACCAGGTGAAGAGAGTTGGCCTAGGCTGGCAATAGTGAGAAAGGAAGGTGAGAGGGAGGCAAGGAATCTGAGAATAGGAAACTGGTCATGGTCCCTTGAGCAGAGAGGAGCAAGGTGAGGACAACCAGAAAGAAAATTCCCACATGTTGTGCTGGGTGTTGGGAGAGGGGCAGAACTGACAGGACCAGGTGGGCAGCCCTCAATGAGAGGGTAGGACAGGAGATGCTGAAAGTGCTTGCCCGTGGACTAGTGGGTGTCTGGTTCACATCAGTGCCACTCACAGGGATGTGGAGGGGTGGGGAGGATGGGGAGGCAGTGTGGCAGAGTGGGGCCACATGGGCTTTGGTCCAGCCTTACCACGCCACTCTTAGCTGCGGGACCTCAGGAGCACTCCCTAACATTTCTGAGCCTGACTAAAACCTATCAGCTCCTTCCACTGACCTTGAGATGGTAATGACAGCTGCTGCAGTCCAGTTCACCAAAAGAGGGCAGATTGAAAGGAACCACAGATGAATGGATAAAAAATTATGGCATAAATATAATAGAATATTATTCAGCCTTAGAAAAGAAGGAGAGCTTGCTATTGGCAATAACACAGATGATCCTAAGTGAAATAAGCCAGTAACAGAAAGAAAAATTTTGTGTGATCTCACTATTATGTGGAATCTTAAAAAAGGTCAAATTCACAGAAGCGCAGAGCAGAACAGGTGTTACCAGGGCAGGGAGGCAGAGGAAATGGGAAGCTGCTAGTCAAGGGGCACGAAGGGGCACTTACGTAGGATGAGTAAGAGCAGCATTCTAAGGTGCAGCATGATGACTGTAGTTAATGATACTGCACTGAGTACCGGAAATTTGCCAATAGAATAGGTTTCAGGTGCTCTGACCATGCACACAGGCACAAATGTAACCAGGTGAGGAGATGATATATTAACTACCTAGACTATAGTAATCATTTCACTGCAAACATGTATATCAGATCATCATGTTGTATACCTTAAATATATACAATTATTATTTGAAAAAGAAAAGAAAAAAGAAAGGAGCCACAGCCAGACTGAGAGCGGATTGAGCAGTCCCGTTTCATAGGCTGGAGAACTGAGGCCTCTGAAAGGCCTCCCTCACCCAGCTGACCCACTGTGCTTGGCCCTGCCTATGGATCTTCGTGTCATGTGGCTGGCAGTGCCTGGTGGCCTTGTGGTGGCTCCTCCCACTCCCTATCATCTGTTGACATATAAATGTCCTCGTAAGGAAAATATTTTCATTCTTTTATAACGGCATTCTTGGGCCTACTTAATAATATTTTTCTTTGTCTTTGAAAACAAGCTCCTGTGTGGTTTCCTATCTTCTTATTGTTCTAAGGACATTCTAGGACTATCTGGCACTTAAGGCCTTTCCACTGTGTCACTGCCATCTGGCTACTCTAGGGGGGCTGAGGATGGGCAGGTGCTGAGCCCCTCTCACACTACACTTGATAGTTTACATCCAGGGATCTCCTGTCAACCTCACTTCCACTCTGGGAGAAAGATGTTACCTCATTTTGCAGAAGAAACTGATGATCAGAGAGGTTAAGTATCCTGCCTAAGGTCGCACAGCCTGAAGTAGTATGTAAAGCCAAGGTGTGAAATGGGATTCAAGCCAATTTGATTTCCAAGTCAGGGGTTATTCTGTTAATAAATCTGTTCTGCTGGCACCTGGGTCCAATCTCTGGCACCAGCCTGTTGTGGTGACTTCATGCAAGTTTTTGGAAGTCTCTGGGTTCTCATCACATCCTCTGGGTGTGACAGTCCATCGTGAAAACCAGGGAATGAGGGGGATAGTGACTGTCAGTTGGATGTATGCATCATGAGTCAGACTTTGGGCAGATGCTTATTGAGGGCTCACTGTGTGCCGACTGAAGCCATGGTCCCCCCAGCCAGACTGTGAGCAATACACCTCCCACTCGTGGTGTCTGCACTGGCTCAGCACACATAGGGGGTCAACAAAGATGTGCTGGATATTAGACCTCAATCTCATACACTGGAGCCAAGTTGGGATTGAAGGAAGATTCCATGGAGGTGTTTTCTAGAAGCCCAGAGATTGCGTAGTTGGGGTGAGGTGGGGAGATTCTTCATAACAAGGAAGAGGAGGAACACGTCCTGAATGGAGGCTGGCTGTGTGTTTAGTTACACATGCACCTGTCTCATCCTCCCCACAGTCCTCCGAGGGAGACACTGTCACTGCCCCATTTTACAGATGGGGAAACAGCTCAGGGGACAAGAGCAGTGAGTCAGCAGGTATGGAACCTAAATACAGGTCTGCATACCAGCAGACCCTGGTCTTTCTCTACCCCTCCTGTGTGCCCCTTTTGTTCTCTGTCAGTGTCTGAGTAATGAGGGGTGGCTCCTCTCTGGAAAACTCAGGGGACCTGGCTTCTGGTCCATGACCACATCTCTGAAGGGAGGGAGGACATGAAATCACAGGCTCACAGGGTAGAAGAGAAGAAAGTCCCGGGGCTGCTGTAGCCCCTAGGTCCCTTGAATACCTTCTCCAGCTAAGTTCTGCTCAGTGGACTTGGGATCAGAGAGAAACGCAATTTTCAGAGCTGTGTGGAGGAATCCCAGCCTGGGAGCCCACCCCAGAACAGCCTGCACTCACTCAGTGGCCCTGAGCAAAGCCCTTCCCTGTCTGGCCTTGGTCTCCCCAGCACTGAAATGTGGGTTTGGCTTGCCAGCCGTGCACCCGTGTCCCTGGGTTGGTTTCACTGAGATCTAGCTTCTTGAGCACCCCACCTGCTGCTCCTACATGCCAGCCCTGCTGGGACCCCAGGCCTGGCGTTTCTCCCCATTCCTGTCTGGGGACAGGGGAAGGACAGTAGAGAGTTACCCTGTCTTGTTGCTACCCTGCCTGCTAGAGTTCCCTCCATGTGGCTCATTGGTTTGTAGGGGGAAGTGGCGGGTGGGGTAAGTGTTCTGTGGAGGGAGTGGAAGGGAAGGGGTTATTATTTGCTGCATAAACTTCCTTAGATTTTGACATGGCTAGTGACCAGTACTGCCACTGACCCAAACTGGGAAGAGGAGTTGATGAGAAGTGTGGGATCTCTCTACTATCATCAGCCCTGCCCCTTCTCTTCAAGGTCCTTTGTTTGTGAAGCAAGGCCTGGGGCCTTGACCGGCAAGATTAGCCCTGGAGGTGGTGGCTCCCTCCTGTTCCCAGTGATGAAAGCCAAGCACACTTTCCTTCAGCAGTCTCCTGGGTCTCTGGTCTCGTAGGTCTCGTCAGTCTCAGAAGCTGTGCTATAGCCTGTGATTACTGGAGGCAGCCCTGACCTGGGGATGGGAGTCAGTGGGCCTGTATTTGGGTCCAGGTCCTGTCTCCTAATTACCTGTGTGCTCTTTGGCAGGTTACTTGTCCCCTCTGGCCCCAGCTGTCTCCTCTGTAAAATGGGATAACACTGCTTACCTTTTAGAGGAGCTAAACTTTAAGATGAAAAGGAATTGGCCAGGCAGGGAAGGTGTCCTGGCTTGGGGGCCTTTCTGGGCTCTGTGACCTTCCCTCATAAGCCCAGGCCTCCAGCCGGTACCCTGGGTCCTGCCCACACAGTGCCTCACCCTCAGGGAGCCCTCATAGTTTACACCTTGGTCCAAGTCTGCAAGACTCTCCAAGTGTGCCCAGACTCCTGGGGTTGCTGATGCCTGTTACTCAGAGACGGTGTAGCAGACATCCCCAAGTCTCCAGGCTGCACATTCTGCCCTGGCCTGCTCACGACCTGGCCCAGCAGATGTTCCTGATGCTCCAGAGGAAGAACGAGTCATCCTCCACTCACCCAGGGGCTTTTTAAATAATTGTCTGTCTGACATTGGATGCCTGGCTTTGATTGCTGCCCTATGTACCCAGATTGCACTTGGAGATCAAACCTCTTCATTCAAGCTGAGGTGGAGATATTTTAAGTGACAGACTCATTACTTAAAAATATATGTCTTCTTCAAAGCCATCTTAGCCAGGCAGTCTTGGAGGCTGAGATGTTTCTCCCAGGGTCAGCCTGCCTGCCACCTTTGCACACACTCTTTCTTCTTTTATTTGCCTGCCGTAGCCTGCGGCCACGTTACTTCCCCCAGGAGGTCTTCCAGGATCCTCCCTATTTTTGTTTGTGCTGCCAGTAGGCTATTCTATAAAAGTACCACTCTGATTGTTTACTATCTGCCCTCCTCAAGCCTTTGTTAGTCCTTACATCTGGATAAGCTTTGTATTTGAAGCCAGGTCTGGGTTCGAATTTTGTCTTGACTACTCATTAGCCTTGGGAGTGGTCAAACAAGGTGACCATATAATTTATCATCTCAGCTGGAACACTTTCGAGAGTGAACTGAGCAGGGACAACAGGTATAAATCACAGTGTTATGGGCAGTGGGAATCTGTTCACTCTTTATCATACACACAAAGGGGCAGCAGCTTTCCAAGGTAGCTTTTGTTGGGGGGCAGGAGCTGTTCTGGTCTGGTGTAGCCTACGGTCACTTCCCAATTCCCTGTGCTGGTCACTGTGGCTGTGAGTCAAGTGAGCCTGGTCCTCAGCCCTTTTCTCCTTCACTCAGTGGGATCTGGCCATGCCTGCCTGGGCAGAGGGAGAAGGTGGAGTTGCTGGCCTGAGCAGGCTCCACTTGGGGACCCAGGAGGTAAGGCAGCAACCAGATGAACTCCCCAAGTGTCTCTTTCTGCTGAAGGGGAAGAAGGTAGGAGAGGGGGCAGAAGGACAGAGCTGAGTTAATAAACGTGCCATTTGAGACTGATTAAGGGAGACTCTGATGCTGCAGAGAAAGCCCTGAGGGCCTGGCAGAGCCCAGAGGCTGCTGTTTCTGCAGAGGACCTCTTCAGATAAGAAGAGTCCGTGATCTTTCCCATTTCCAGAGGTCCGCTGAAAGCCAGGCTGGCACAGGTCCCTGACTTAGGGGAGGGGGGTCCAAAGCTGTACTGCCCCCACCCTCTAATGCAGTGAGGCTCCCTTAGTAGCCCCCCTTCCTACAGAGTGATATTCTCAAGGCCAAGGACGGGCAAGGGTCTGGGCCTCAGTCTGCATTTTAACTTTCCCAGCATCTGGGGGCTGTGCCCAAGGCCCAGAGCTCACTCTGACCCCTATGTCCAAAGGCAGGGCAGACTGAGCCTGTTCTGGGGGAGTTATCAATGGTAGAAGCTGCGCACCCCATCCCCCCATTGTGGAGGCAAGAAGTGGGGGAGGGGACAACAGGGCCCGCTGACTTCTCTCAAGTCTTTTGACACTGAAAACCTTTGGCCTGGGGGCCAGGAGGTGGGGAGATGCAGTACTCTTCCAGGCAGCGTGCCTGCTTTCTCTTTGTCAGGTGGCATTTCAGATCTGAAGAGAGCCATCTCAGAGAATAAATTTAGGAGGAAACTTTATTTATTCTTGGTCCTCTGCAAGGCAAGCCCTTTGTCCTGCTTTGGCCATCCCCCAACACGCCTTGTTTATTCCCCACCTGCAAAACTTAGTGCTGACTGTATCACCGACTTTCAGTGCCTTTCCCCTTTCTGCCTGTCCTTCAAGGACTAACTCCTGGCCTGTCTCTAGAAAGCCTTTATGCCTTTTCCAGCCCACCAGACTATTTTTCACCAGAATTCCTCCTGTAATGTGTACTCAAGGGACACACTATTCAGGCCTATGACCTGTGCTGTTCCCCCACCATTTCACATGAAGGTCCAGCCTCTACCACCAGGCAGGAGCCTGGAGCACCAAGGTCATTTCCTCCCCCACCAGCCCACAGTGGTGCGCAGAGACTGGACCCAGTACTAGGTGTAGGCTCACAGGAAGCCTCAACATCAGGGGGGCGATAGACGGCTGTGGTCTGGGGTTGTTCTCTAATGGGGACAAAGTGCCCCGTGCCACCTCAGGCCCCAAAACCTGGAGGTGCCAGATTATTTTTATTCTACCTGGCATTTGTTGGCTTGGGGGGGCAGAAAGCAAACACATCCCACCCCTACACAGTACACTGAGAAATGAGCCCACCATTTCCCAATGCTCCAAAAGTACGATTTGTCTTCCTGGCCCTGAGTTTGCATTGTCCCCAATGTGGTGATAGGGGCATCAAGCTGGCCAGTTGCTCTGCCCTCGAGATGGTGGTCAGATCACAGGGACAAAGAACAGCCTTGAAGAATGATGCTTTGGTTTTTAGATTTCATGGTTTCTTGGTCCATTTCAAGGAAATTAGATTACCCCATATAGGACAAATCTATGCATATTCTCATGATTCTTATATATTTTTTTCTGGCATTTATCAGCTGCCTCTTATTCATTGCCTTGATTTCTTTCCAAAAGACAACTACATTCATTCCAAAATTCTAAGTTGGGTCCAAAATGTCAAAGGATTGGGTTCTGCCATGTTCCAAGCCATATGCCTGCATCTTTGATCATTCAACAGGCTCCCCTTATGATGTCCAGCAAGGGTACAGCCAGAATGCAAAGAGCTCCTGAGCCCCTCCTGCCAGAGTGTATGTGGGATGTGCTCACTGGAGGAGCTCTCTGTGCAGCAGCGTTCTTAGCAGGGGCGCCAGAAGCGCTGTCTAGATTAAGTACTTTGGGGCCACCTGGAGCTCAGACCATTTGTGCCCTGGTCTCTAATACCCCCTCCTCTCCTGAGAATGGCCCCTTTTACAACATGCCTCAGGTGTCTAAATGTGCCAGGCCAGCCAGGAATCCTGGTGTGACCCATGTGGAGAATAGCCTTCTCCCAGGCCTTGCTTTACTGTCATAGGTGGAGGTGACGGACACACCCATCTGAAAGGGTATGTCCAGAGTGGTGATTTTGTTCTGTCCATCTCTGTTACTGGTTCTTCTAGAACCCCAGAGTAGTCTTTCAACATTTGCACACCCCAGACTACTTAGAATAGACCACTGTGGACTGCTTTGGAAAAGGGGAGAAGAGCACATTCCAGGGGACACATGCCACTCTTGATATCAAAGTCTCTAGTGGGCGGTTACCTATGTTAGGTTTCAGTTGCAGGGTTGAAGGCATTTCACTCAGCAGTGTTGTTAAAAAGCTTCAAAAAATCCTCCTGTGGTATGTTTCTAATTTAAGACTGAAAAAATATTTCTATTTTGCCATATATGGAGAAACCTAAAACCCAATAAAAACTCTGAATTAGGGCTGGACAGAATGGTTTGAATTAAACTCAGGTAGAGGCAAGGACACTGTATCTGTCAGCCGGGGCTGCTGGCTCTGGGGCTGAAAGGCAGGTTCAGACTGGGAGACTGGACCTTCTGCTCTGTTTCGATGCTCTTGGCCGCTGGCCCACAGGGCTCTGATACTGTTGTCATATGCCTCCAGCCCAGGGAGGGCCTAGCTGTTGCTCTTCATGTCATTTTGGTTGCTTTGCCAATTTTTCATGGGGGTGTAGTGTATTTGATTTGTTAGTTATTTGTTTATTTGTTTCTTTTCTGGAGGTACTGGCTGGCCTTTGCCTGCCTCCCTTTGAGAAGCTGCTTGTGCTTTGGTCCTCCACCCATACAGTGGCTGTGTGCTTCTGAGCGGAAGCCTCATGCCCTTGCCCGTGTCCAGTGTTCCACTCAGAGTCCAGAAGCTGCCCATGCTGAGTGAACACAGGGTGAACTATGCATCCTGAGCAGCCCATGCGTGAGCCAGGGAGTGAGGAACATGGTTTTTTGGTTCTAAATAATACCTCATGAAAAATTTTTACATTCTATATATTGTACATGTACAGGAGGTACTTGAATAGCTTGGTTTCTTTTAAAGTGATTTCATTATAACATTGATGAGATGCTATGGGAACTTAACTCTTATTTATATTGATTGGCCTATGGTCAAACTGGTTTCCTTGTACAGGTTTCACACAGTTCCAAAAACCTATCTAGGACTTTAAGTGAGAACTTAATATGTGTGTGTGTCTACACACATATATGTATACATACCTACATACATATTTTTATCTATCTATCTATCTATCTATCTATCTATCTATCTAAATACATACGATATATATCATGTTCCATATGCCCCCACTTCTCACATTCTGGTTGTTCCATTTATGTCACATGACCCAACCCTCTCCATCCCAACCCCCTTTGGCCAGCTCACAGCTGTCAGCACGTGAGTGGGCAGAAAATGTTGAGAGAGAGAGAGAGAGAGAGAGATTAACTGACTCCCATGGCCCCAGCAATTTGGCAGATGTGACTTTAATTCCAGTGACACCTTCCTACATTTTTTTACCCTCAGATTTTCTGAGATATCCCTGTATCCTTCCAAAAAATACAAAACAAAGCCATCCTTCCATTTTGTGCTATTTCCTGACTATGAAGTCTTCTTCCTTCTGCTAGGTAGCTTCCCAGTGGGCTGGGCAAGAAGGTTAGAAGGTGGTTCAGTGTGAACCATGAGAAGGGGAAATTGGAATTGATTTTAATTGTAAAACCCCATCCTCCCCCAACCCCTGCCCAAACCAGAGATCATTAAGCTACAACAGATCTTCCTACAGATTCTAAAAAGGCAAGGAGTGGTCCTCTTGGCCAGTCCCATGCTATATTTAATTATTTAGAAGGATGGTGTCCTACCCAGCATTGAAGAGGGGTGGGGCAGAGCCCTTGGTGGGGTGGGGTAGACAGCCTGTCCAGGTATTTTCAGCACTGTAGGAATGAGTCCTGCCCTGGCCTGTAGCAGATGGTTTTCCTGACTACCTTAAACCATGGCCTTCCTGGGTGCTGCTGGGCTCTTTGAGACATCATGGACACAGCAGCCCAGTCAGGAACACATTATTCTTCTATTATATGGAAGAGTAAACTAAGTTTCAGAGGCAGGAAACTGGGGAGGCTTGCCCACATTTGTGTGTCTGAATGCTGGGGTAGAAGCGCCTGTGGCAGGGACCTGAACTCAGGCAGTCTGTGCCCTTCACCCCTGCACTCCACCATCTCTCAGGAGCACCGACATTTCTCGGCCTGGGTGAATGCAACATGCCCTTTTACCACTCTCCACAGAATGGGGCCTAAATGAGTTTCCTGGAATTCATGTGCAGAGCTTGTCATCTCTGTTGGGTGTAGGGCTTGACAGTGCTGTGGGCATTTGAGTGTGTAGAGGCAGGGGCCAGTTAGCACCCTGTGGAGGTAAGAATTGAGTGGGGTGGTGAGAGACCCCAAGGTAGTTAGTGTCATCACTTCTTTTGTATCTTTTCCCATAAGATACAGCCACAACCTTCATGGCCCCGAATCTAGAGACCATCTCTCCAGGGCTCAGTGGGGAAACCTTGAGGGCAGGACAGCCCCAGCTCCCACTAGATGGCACTGTTGCAGGTAGTTTCCATCCAGAAGCCCTTCCTAGGGTGTATGCGTGAGGGTGTGCATGTATGAATACACTGAGCTGGTTGAGGAGTGTGTTTGTGTGTTTATGTGTTTTAGACATCCTTGGCTTGGTTCTTGCAATGTCCCAGCCCATCCTTTGTGCCTCTGCTTCTCTGGAATTGTTCCTTTAGATCGAAATTACTGCTTCTGAGACATCTCTTATGAGCCCTGGGATATGGGCACCTGACCCCAGGGAGTTAGTTCCTGATGGCCCAGCCATCTATGGGAGGCTGGCAAGTGCTCCTGAAATCTAAGCCCAGAGACAGTGCAGAGCCCCAGCAGGCCCCACACTCTGGGTGGGCAGTATTGGGGGATTTGGATTGGTGGCAAGCTTTCAGGCTCTTGAATGTTTCTAATGCAAATACATTTTCTGTCTTAACTCTGGATGGCTGGTAATAGTTATGGGAATGCTATGTTGAGAAAAACTTCTAAGGCTAAGTCTAGCTTAGGAGGAAGGAAAGCTATTGCCAGTCAGTGTGTCTGTCCAAGGCTTGGGGCCAGACTAGCACTCATGACATTTTTTTCTTTTTTATCCTCACCCAAGGCCGGTTTTTTTCATTGCTTTCAGAAAGAGGAGGAGGAAGGGAGGGAGGAAAGGAAGGAGGGGAAAAGGAAGGAAGGGGAGAGAGAGAGAGCATTGATGCGAGAGAGAAATATTGTTAGGAGAGAGAAACATTGATTTGTTGTGTCTCATATGTGCCCCAATCAGGGATTGAACCCACAACCTGGTATGTGCCATGATTGGGAATCATACCCACTACCCTTTGGTCTATAGAATGATGCTCCAACCAACTGAACCACACTGGCAAGGGCATGACATTTTTTCTTGATGTAAGTGGTTATTTATCTATGAGTATGTGCCTGTAAGTCAGAGAATCCTAGATATTTAGGACTAGAAATTATCCAACTCTTATTTCATAGATGTAGAAACTGAGGCACATATAGACAAAATGAGTTGCTCATGGACACCTGGCCAGGGGCAGTGATTAGAAGGTGGATGTCTGAACGTGAGCACCAATGTCTTCCTGAACGCACCCTACCTTTCCAGCTGATCTAGTTCTGTGTTCAAACACGGTCCCCAACCCCACACTAACTCCTTTTGTCTGGTGTTTTAGGGTCTTCAGACATGGCTGCCAAGAAAAAGCTCGAAAGTAATGCTTCTTTTTGTGTTTTTGTATTCCAGTTATAATACAGAGGGAAGATTGTAAGGCTAAATATTGGGAAATAAATCTTAAGAGAAGAAAGAAATTGGGGTTCTGTATATGCATATTTGAAAGAGAACACAGGACAGCAAATTATACATGGCTTTGGCCAAGAGTCGTGACTCCTGTTAAACCCAAATTGGCAGAATGAAAGAGAGCAAGAAGGCTCTCGGGAGAGACATGAGGAGGGATTGCCTGATGGTGGATGGGGCTGCCAGGTCATTGCCTCAGGGCTGGGTCTGCATGGGCTGCCTCACCTGCCCATGCTCAAGTGGAACCAGTGAGAACCGCAGAGCCCTGGGGAGTAGAGCAGGCACTCAGAAGTTGGAGCCGGGAGTTGCAGGTTCTAGGCCCAGCTCCATCACCAGATTAAGAATATCACATATTGTCTCTTTGCCTCACTGTTCCCACCTGGTGTATGGGATAAGTTACCCAGTACTCCACAATCTAGTGAGAATCAAAAAACACAATGGCTGTCAGTCTCTGGATATAAGGAGTTGATTTAAAAGCAAGGTGGAGTCTTCTCCTGAGGTCTTCATGAAGAAAACCATGAGCCCTGCTTACTAGTCTTCATGTGTATAGATATGAGGGTGGGAACATCTATGAATCCTGTAGGTGAGAATAATATTACACTACTGGGAATGATCTACTGGGAGTAGCCAGGAACTGTGCGGGGCACTCCATCTTATTTCTCTCCCAATAATCCTTTGAAACAGGCACTATTATTCATCTCATTTACAAGAAGAAGAAGCTGAGACCAGAGATGTCAAATCATATGTTGAAGAATGTACACTCAGTAAGTGGCCGAGTGCTTAGTAACCACCTGCCTGCCCTCAGAGAGGTTGCCATCTGTAAATTAGTCTGAGGGAGGGCTGGCTTGGAGCATCCATTTCCAACTGCGTATGTTGTATGGATGTATCACAGAGAATATGGGCTTTTAGTACCCAGGGAGGGTGGGGGTACTGCACGCACACATGAACATGTGTGTATATGCATGTACATAAGCATTTTAGAAAATGATGCCCAAGGTAGAACCCAGAAATGGTGGCCCTTCCATGAAAGCAGCACCATCCCTGCATGGTGCCCAAGCTGGAGGCCAGGCTTCCATCACTTTTGATGAATTGTATTAGTCAAGGTTCTCCAGAGCAGCCAACAGGGGATTTGCGTGTGTGTGTATTTAAAAGGAATTGGCTCATGTAATTGTTGAGGCTGGAAAATCCAAAATTTGCAAGGTAGGCTGGCAGGCTGAGACCCTGGGAAGAAATGATGCTTCAGTTTTTGTCTGAAGGCTGTCTGTTGACAGAATTCCCTTTTCTTCAGGGAAGGTCAGTTTTTTCTTAAGGCCTTCAAGTGATCGCATGAGGCCCTCCCACATAGGGATGGTAACTTGCTCTACTTAAGTCCACTGATTTAAATGTTAACCTCATCTAGAAGGAAGGAAACCTGACTTGGGGTGGTAAGCACATAATGCAGTTTCCAGATGATGTGCTGTGGAATTGTGTACCCGAAACCTATATAATTTTGTTAACCATGATCACCTCAATAAATTCAATAAAAAGGGAAAGAAATGTTAACATCACCTAAAAATATCTTTGTAGTAACACACAGACAGGTTTGACCAAATATCTGAGAATTGTAGGCCAGACAAGTTGACATGTAAAATTAACTGTCACAGGGACTAGCTGGCTTATTTCCACCCTAATTATGGGGAGGCTTAAGAAACCTCTTCTTTATGAGGGTATCCCCCCACAGACAAAAATGCAGCAGGTGAAACAATATGGCTGACTTCCCCCTGCCCAGGGGAGAGCTGGGCTGTACCCACGAGTCAGGAGAAAGAGCCTCTTCTAGGGACATGCACACTGTAGAGTCCTTTGGAGCTAGGGCTTCTGCCTTGTTGGTGGGTTGGGTTGAGTGGGTGGTGGAACGCTGAATAGCGGACATATTCCTGGGGAGCCTCACTACATTAATGGGAGGTCTGAGGAGACTTCTGAGTGTTGGCATGAATTGCAGCCCTTTCTGCTCCTCACAAAGATTTAACAGCACATGTGATTTCTAGCCCTGGAATCTCTTCTTTTCAGAATATTCTCCAGCCTTTCCTATTGGTGGCTATGAGTTTGCTAGAGTTCCTGGTGGGCACTGACCTGGAGGCTCTGGTTATACTCTTGTGGGGACTGGCTGGGTCCCCCTCAGGAACCCAGCCAGAGCCCCCCTCAGGAACCCAGCCAGAGCCCCTCCAGGTAGAAGGGGATGGCCAAAGGAGTATAGAATAGCATTAGCCATGGTGCTTGACTGCAGGGAATGGGGAGCCCCTACAATGTGGCCTGCCCAGTCTACCCCAGAGTCTTTAATTCTCTGAGTCCACTGAGGACAGATTTGGGCTATCAGATGCCGTGCCTTTGACCGAAGGCTCAGTCATGTCCTCATCAGGTACAGACCACCAGTCATCTGTTCCAGGGAGGGGCCTACTCCTGTAAGTTCAACTCTTGATAGCAGGTTTGTTGGCTTGGGGGACTCAGAAAGTGTGGAACGGAGGCATGTAGTGCAGTCTGGGGGTTCAGAGAAGGACGTTTGAGAAGAAGACATAGAGATAGTGGTAGTCAGGTGAAGTCGTTCATGTTTGAGTGTCTGCATCCTTTGCAAAGGCCATGGCACAAAATAGAACGTGGCCCAATTAAGGCCCTGCAAGTGGTTCCACGTGGTGAGAGCTCAGAATTCTAGAGGAGAGGGGCAGACAGAGAGACAGGCTCTCAGGCATGCAGGGTGCAAGCCAAAGGAGTTCAGACTCCATCTTAAGTGCAGCAATACTGGCAGGTTTGTTTTCAGGCATTCACAGTGTGAAGTGGATGGGGTAATACTACAGGCCAGTGGCCATAAGGCAGCTGTGGTGGTCACTCAGGTGACTGAGGAGGGGACTGTGGCCATAGAGGTCTCGTTGAGGGGCCAGAGCTGGAAATCATGGTCAGGATACATTTGTTGACTGATTGAGCATGTACAGCATGTATGAGGCACGAGGGGTCAGTGGTGACGGAGCCCTGGTGTTTAGCTTGGGTACCAGTGATGGTGCTGTTTTCATGGCAGGAGCACCATCTTCTTCAAGGGGGTTGGGCTTCCCTTCCCTGGGATGCCCATCCTTCTCCCATGAGCCCACTTACTTAATGGCCCATCTTGTGAGCCTGACCTTGGCTGGGATTCCTGAGTGCCTTCGTCCGCTCATTGACACATAGCCCCAACATCGCCTGGAGCTAGGTGCCTGGCAGAGGGGTGAGCAGGTTGGAATGTGGTGCTGGGCAAGTTCGCCTGTAGCTGCATGGCTCTGCCCGGCCCTGGGGCCAGATACTGGCTGCCCTTCTGAAGCACTCAGAGCCCTTTCCTGTCCTCTGGCTCTGGTGCCCCGAGAATTGTTGCATCTCCCAGGAAGGGTGGGAGGCCCCACTGGCTAGACTGTTCTCAGAGATTTTCTAAATTTCTACTTGTGGCTGGAACTTGGGGTTAACTTGGGGTTAACAGCTGCATATCAGGACAATCTATGTGGAGCACCTACTTTGTGCCTGGCCCTTCGCTGAGGTTCTGAATGGGGAGGAGGTCCGGGCTCTCATGTTATGCATCTCAGCCCTTCTCTCCTGAGACCTCTGGGCAGACCATGCCAATGAGGGGCCAGTGGACTCGAAACTCACACCAGAGTGGGAAGGCCTATGGCAGTACCACTGAGCTTCCTCACAGAGAATACTAGGAGACTGACAGCTGACACCCAATTATCAGACATTGGTTTGGTTCACAGCTTAGGGAAGGGGGAGGGCAGTGTGGAGTAGAGGGTTAAGGATGCTTCAGGTAGGAAGGACAGCTTAAGTCATGTCCAAAGGAAAGGAAGGGGGTGTCGTCCATTATGGGGGAAAGGCAAGAGCAAAGGAAGGGCCAGGAGTGAATGATAGGGAAAGGCTGGCTATTGGAGTGAGTGTGTGTATGTGTGAGTGTGTAAATTGCACAGATCAATCATAACACATTTTCTTAAGTCTATAATGTACAAATTATACACTTCTAAAGGGGGTGGGGAATTGGGCATGCTTCTCGTTTGGAACCACAAGAGGAGGCAGGCAGCTTTGGTACAGCTCCTCTCACGGTGCCATGGGTGAGAGCAGGGACAGAGAGCGTGAAGGGCTCCTTGACCCAGCTGACAGAGTTGCCCCCACCCCGGCCCCACCTCCATCAGGGCTCCAAAATCCAACTCCCCCCAAGGCCTGGCCTCTAGCTCTCCCCTGTCACCATGAAACATTGGCACTCACAGGGACCTCAAAGTGGGGGTGAAGTCACTGGATGGCCGGTCATAAAGACTGGCACTAGGGAAGTGCAGTTCCCTGGCCACAGGTGGATAGTGTACAGCCCAGTGGCTGTGGACAGCACTTGTCATCAGGCAGCAGCAGAGCTGACACTGTGTGGGAGGCTGGTGGCTCATTCAGCCCATAGTAGAGGCAGGTGGGAGGAAGTCAAGGAGGGTCCTGGTTCATTTCTGAGATGGGAGAGGCTCTGGTCTGGCCATGACAGGGTGGACAATCCAGCAGGCTGAGAGGCTGTGGCAGGTCAGATGGGGCCCACCCTGTGCTCTTTCCCACCCGATTCCCATCTCCAGTTCCCACTCAGTATAATGGTCTGCAGCCTGGGCGTGTGCAGCTGGGCTTACCCAGGGCTGGGCCTGCAGGGCCGCAGAGAGAACCTGCCTCAGGAAGGAGGTCAGGGGAAGGGCTGCTGCACATCCCACTTGCCCCAGAGGTAACTTGATTCCTGGACTTGAGACTTTTTCCATTTGTCAAATTGGTTTTCCCTTTTGGTTCCAGAGTGAAGATAAGCCTGGCCCAGCTGTCAAATTGGCTGTCCTCCTCCATTGAATGGCTGCCTCTGTCTTCTCCTTGGACACCAGAGTCCCAGGTCTCACCTGTGCAGTCCCATTTTCTCACTCTGGCTGGAGTTATCTTTCTAAACACACCTGAAGTGGGAGCTCCTTAATGCTGCAGCCAGAGACCTGGTCCTGCCCATGGCTCCTGCCTCGTCACCTCTGAGCCTTTACTCATCCCATGCCATCTGCCCAGAGACCTCTCTCCTCATCCTGTCTCCTCCTCCAGAAAGCTATCCCTGGTTTCCCCTCTCTGCTCTCCAAAGTATCAGTACACATGTCACTCATTGCCCAGACCAGGAGGTAGTGGGATTGCCTGTCTGTTGCCTCCCTTCAGAGTAAGCACCCTGGACCAGGGGCATAGGAGGAGTTTTCTGAACCAAACCCTGGTGAATGGGACCAAGGAGAGGTGGGGGAAACCTCTGGTAATTGCTGAGTGGTCTGAAGAGAAGAATGTTCTATATCTTAGCTCTTCTCTCCTGAGACCCCAGACCATGCCAATGAAGGGCTGATGGACTCAAGACTCACACCCAAGTGGAAAGGCAGATGGTAGTACCACTGAGCTTCCACACAGTGCACCAGCTATGTGCCAGCACTGTTTCCCAATTTTAACACATCTTATCTCTAACCCTCACAGAGCCCTGTAAGGTGGGTAGTGTAAAACATCCCTCCAATGGAGAAAGGAGGTTCAGAGAGGTGGAGTGACTTGCCCAGAGTCCCACAGCTGGTATGAGTTTGAATAAGGATTAGGTTTCATGTGGGTCTCATCGCAAAGCCGTTTTTTTCCACGACTCCACCCTGATCCTTTGTAAGTGATCTGTGGGAGCTCACTTGCTCTGGAAAGGGTCATTTCAGCCCGAAGAGCGTGTGCTGTTTGTTTCTTACCCAGCATTCTGTCAGGGTCCCTGGCACAAGCATCTGACAAGTCATGTAAACTCTTACGGGCGTGAGCCCTGACGTCAGGGCCAACTCCTCCTCTGTTAGTGTTTCCTAATTGTTATTATCTCAGCAGTTGCTTTAGAAATTGACTTTGATGAAAAAAATTTAATTACATAATGAATTACTCTCTGAGGAGCAGGCTCTTGTGTCATGGCTCAGCCACGTGTGGGGCAGGGAGCCTGCTGAAGGGGAGTGTTTGGGATGAGTTGATGTGCGTCCCCCCACAGCGTGCCTCTGCATTTTTCCGTGGTGACTACAAGATGGATTTTGGGACTTGAATGGCCTGCAGGGATAACGCACGAGTGCTTGGGCCACAAGGAAACATCTGCGCCATTTTGCTCCAAACGGACCAGAGAAAGCTGAGTGCGTAAGAAGCCTTGTTTTGAAATGTGTTTTCAAAATAAAGGGCTTCATAACAACCACGATGCAGAAATAACTGCTGATGGGAATAACTTCCTGGAAAGCAGAGGCCTCCATGAGAGCTGGGATTTAAAAGGCCAGGACCTCCCTCAGGCTGCAGACTTTGTTGTTAGCCCCTGATTTTCTGCCCCTTTGTTGTTCTGCCCAGAACAACTGAGCCTTTGTTTCAAGGTCTGGGGCAACACAGTTGGGTAAGGTGGGCTCCCCATTATCCCTAACCTCCAAGTCCTTGGTACAGAGTGGCTGGAGGTAGCTCCTTCTTTCTGCATTGGTTGCCTAGAGCTGAACTTTGTATCCCTGCCCTCTGGCCACATAATTGGACAAGGAATGAGGCTCAGCCAAAGGCAGCCTCTCATAGGCTAATGAGTATCCTATGGGGTGCCATGCTGTAGGATGCTGTCCAATAGACTCAGGATTTGGTATCACGGCTAGTAGGCCCAATCAGATCCTCTCTCTGTGAGTACCAGGGAGGAGGGACAAATACCAACTGGTAAAGAAAAAGGCAGAAGTCAAGAGATTCTTTAGGAGCCCTGGGATAGTAGGAGAGCAGGGACTATTGAGAAGGCAGTTGGTGGCAATGGGAGGAGACAGAAGACTAGATCATGAGAATGTCAGGACCCCAGAGCCATAGTGGTTCCTGAAGGTAATTCCTGTTCCTCAGATAAGCACCTACATGTCTCCACATAGCCTTACTATACACACACCTCCCTGGAGAGCCTTTGAACCCATTTAGCTTCTTGCTCCCTAAGGGAACCTAGCCAGCCAAGGGCCCACCCACATTTTTGCTCATAGAGATGCTTCTGTTGGGCACCACAGACAAGTAAAAATAGAAGATTCTGCCAAGCGGAATTGCCAGGTTTGGCATGGTCTTCATCCCACCCTTCATCCAGCTTTTGGGTGGGGGAGGGTGATGGTAGGACCCTCTGCTTCCTGGTCAGAAGGAAGGGGGTGGGAGTGCTGGGCTGAGGCTGGGGACACTTAGCAGCCCCAGGAGACCTGGCTTCCAGGCCAGAAGAGTTTCCCACAGAGGTGGGAGGACACAGTTCTGCTTCGGATTTAGAAAGGGTCTTGCTGTACTTTTCCAATATTGGTTCAATGAAACTCAAAACTGTTTTTTCTAATGCTTTCGCCCCCTTCATTTTGAAGTCACTCTGTATGCACAGAGAAAGGTACTGCATGTGCTTTTGATTCCTTTACCCTGAAATCATCACCCTTTCTCCCTTGAGAAACACCATGTCTCAGGAACCTTTTGGAGACATTTAAGCTCTTACACCCCCCCTTAAAACCAGGACCCTGCAGGCTGCTAGAAGCAAATGGATGAAGAGTGTTTCAATTAAGACAAAAGGCATTCCTCCTGCCTGATCCCAGTGCTGTCAGGACCAGCCAAAGCAGCAGCCACGTTTCCAGGAAGCAAGGACCTTGGAGAAATCAGCACCTTGTGTGAGGATGCTGAAGGCTGAAAAGAAGAACAGTGAGTGCCGAGTTGTAAATGATTATCGAAGGTCGACTTGGGTATTGAGTCCTTCAGCTGCATCACACCGTCTTCTCTCCAGCCCTGGGGCTGGAGGCTCAGGCCCTGCATGCTGGCCCTACATTCTGCCCTCAGCAGAGGCTCCAGTGGGACTTTGGGGCCCATGCTTCCTGCGTTGTGTCTGCAGACAGTAGCTCCTCTTAGCTAACCTGATGACAATGGTGATGTGGCAGAGGGATGAGAGATGATAGCAGAGATGACAGGCTCTGCACGTGAACTGCTGGAAACTTATTCTGGGTCAGTCATGTGGGGAGTGGGAGAAGGGCATGTTGCATTCACCTAGGCCGAGAGATGGCCATGCTCCTGAGAAGTGGTGCACTGCAGAGCATAAGGGCACAGAGTGCCTGAGTTCAAGTTCCAACTCTGCCATTTACCAGTTGTGGGACCCTGGACAAGAAGCTTTTGATTCTGTGCCTCAACGCTTCTATCTGTAAGCTGGGGATAACAACAAGCTTCCCACGATCATGGTGACTGGAGTGTGTGCTTGTCACACTGTCCCTGCCTGCATCTAGCAAAGGCTCTTCAAATGCTCCTCTTATCAAGAATGTCACATACATGAATGACATGATACGATGTCTCAGATTTGCTTTAAAACAAAATATGGGAGCTGGGAAGTGGGTTGGGGTAAAGACAAAACAGGACTAACTGTGGTTGAGTTGAAGCTGGGTGATGGGTACACAGGGGTTCATTGTATTATTATTTCTCCTTTTAGTTTTGAAACTTTTCATAATAAAAAGTAAGAAAAGTTCTATGCACATGTGCCTGCATATTTTTATATGTGAGAGAGAATAATGTTTATAGCAGAACTTGGCTAGATATGAAGTATACAAGCTGACTATAAGTGATATGTCAATAAACTTTTATATTTTAATTATTTAAAGTTTAATTAACTGTAGCAAGTGCTATGGGCTATGGTAGTGTGAAATGTTTCCTTTTAAGATTAGGAAAATTGAGTTGATTTGATGAGAGGAATTAGGAAGTAAATGTGAATGGAAAAGATAAGTGGTATGGCAAACACTAGAGATAGGAATTGAATTGCTGAAGTTTTGGAAACATCTTTAAAGTTCTGATGAGAGAGGACTCTGTTCATTACTCTGAGTGCATGCTCTGTGTGCCTTAGCTAGAGGCCATTTAGCTAGAAGGTTCAGCATGGGGGTCATGACAGCAAGAAGCAGGAATAAGACTGTGGGCTTTGGAGATGCACAGACCTTGTTTTAATTCCTGACTCTGCCTGTAATGGCTGTGTGACACCAGGCAAGTGACTTATCTGCTCTGGGCATTGGTCCTCATCAGCAAAACTGAGATGTTACTATGCATCTTAAAGTGTCCCTGTGAGAATTAAACGAGGTGGTGCCTCTGGTGCACCTGGCATAGTGCCCAGCGTGCAACAGGTGCTTGATGAATGCTGGCTTACTTGAGAAAGAATTAGAAAAGGCCAGGTGGGCTCGGAGGCCATGCCTGAGGTCTGGGCATGGTCCTCACAGGTTCATGTCCTCTTTCAGAACAATTTTAGTCCTACTTTAGACACAATTTTAATGTGTTTATGTGTTTGTTTTGCTGTTTTCCTTGTCTGTGGCTTCTGAGAAATGGACAGGAGACAGGTGGGGTTAGGTTGAGCAGACAGAAGAGGGAACCTGTCAATGGACACAGTCAGCACGTCATTAGCCACAGGAGGTTCGTGTGTCTCCTTGGCTTGTTCTAACACTGTTGGCAGTTAGTAATTCTGTTGTTCAAAACAGCTTTCACCCCAGTCAAGCCAAAATTTGCTGTCTACAATTCACTAATAATATTAAAAAATATCCTCACCGGAAGTCATGTTTTTTACTGATTTTAGAGAGATTGGAGTGTGTGGGGGTGGGGAGGAGATTGAGAGAAACGTTGATCTGAGAGAGAAACATCTATCAGCTACCTTCCATGTGTGCCCCCACCAGGGATCAAACCTGCAGCCCAGGTATGTGTGCATGTGCCCTGACTGGGAATCAAACCCGCAACATTTTGGTGTACAGGACAGTGCTCCAACCGACTGAGCCACTTGACCAGGGCATAACTGTGGCTTATGCCACAGGGCTCAATCTTTTATTGATCATTTACTGTGTGCCAGGGACCATGCTGAGAACTCTACATTCATTTCCTGACTCAACTGCCCTCCAAGGGATGTGTCTGTTTCCACATCACAGCTGAGGAAGTTGAGGCGGAAAGGGTGTAGTGACTTTCCGAGGGCCCAGGGCCAGGACAGAACCAGGCATGATTCCAAAAGCCATGTACTTGGTCACAGGACTCCATAAGCCCTCTATCCAAGGAATCCTACGAACTTCTAAAGAACCCCAGTGGCTCCTTGGACCTGCACATCCCTCCTCCCACTGTATGGCTTTGGTCCTGGTGTGGTGGCCTGGGATCCTCATTAGGTGAGCTTATGGGGACAGCTGGCTAGGGGTGTCTGCACACACATACACACACAGGAGGAGGTGTGGCTCTCGCCAGTCTGGAGGCCCTTCAGACATTTGCACTTAAAAGTGCAAGCTCTGCACATCTTCAGAGGAGATTTAATGACAAGCAGACTTTGAAGATTTGCAAACTGTATTTTTAGGTCACAAGGACCTTCCCCTTTTGTGTGTGATGGTGGGTAGGGATGGAAAACATATGTCTTGGTTTCTACCACTCATGCCCAGAGTCCCAAAGATAATGGTTGTTTGAGCTTTACAGTAGTCTGTTAACAGATTTTCAAACAGTTTCCCACTAATCCAGCGGTTCTCTGTAGATACTCATAGGCATCTAGCATTTCCAAGGGAAAAACAGTAGCCCATGGCTCAGAAATGGTAATGTCTGTTAATTGAATTCACATAGCTTCTAAATGAGATCATCTCCTGGACAGCAAAAAATATTGTCTATATGTCAATTAAAAAAAAGAAAGAAAGAAAGAAAGAAAGCCCTGGCCGGTGTGGCTCAGTGACTTGAGCGCCAGCCTGCAAACCAAAGGGTCGCTGTTTGATTCACAGTCAGGGCCCAGGCCTGGATTGCGGGCCAGGTCTCCAGTGGGGGTCATGCGAGAGGCAACCAGGTGATCTATCTTTCACACATCAATGTTTCTCTCCCTCCCTTCCCATCTCTCTAAAAATAGTTAAATAAAATCTAAAATAAAAAAGACACAGAATCTTCAAAAAACAACAAGAAAAAAAGAAAAAATATTGTCACTTCTGGTAGTCACAGGTGGAAATATTCAGAAAATATGAGGTATGATCACAGGTAAATGCATAAATATGCCAGCATTTACACGTCCAAGTGTATGTTGTCTTTTTAAAAAAGCAATTTCCCTAAGGACTCTACACTTATTCCAAAGATGCTATCATTGCTCCATGCTTTTATATGGTTTCTTGCAAGTGACGACCTTCAGAACCTATTACATGTTCATTTCATTGTCTGTAAGGCCATTCTTTGTTCCTAGGCACATATTTGGCTTTTAGAAAATTTTTTCCAAAGTCAATCCAAGCTTAGATCAATGAAATGTATGTGTGTGCAATTGTATAAGTTTTCAATGGCCACAGTATTGCTGCAAAAGAAACAATAACAAAACCCTGAAGGACTCACAACAGTGAATATTATTTAACTCAGGACTCTACAGAACTTCAGCCGAACTGGGCTGGGTTTGCTGATCTTGGCAGGGTTGGTTCATGGGTCTGTGGTTAGCTGATCCTGGCTGAGTTTGCTCATGGATCTGGGGAGCAGCTGGATGACGGCTGTTCTAGAATGGCCTTATTCAGGAATATCTTGGGGACTCAGCTCTGTTTGACTTACCTTTCATCCTCCAGCAGACTACCTGAGGCGTATTCTCATGGTGATGATAGAGGTATAAAGAGAAAGTAACCTCAGGGTATAGGTTATTTCAAGCCTGTGCATCATTCTGCCAACATCCTATTGGCCAAAGTAAGTCATATGGCAAAAGATATGGCTACAAGGAGGAGTAAAGAACTGTGACTTTTTTGTGCCATGTGCTCAGTGATTAAATTAAATTTGCTGCCTTTTACAGGGATTAAATTGGGGCATGTCTTAGTTTCAAAGGGAGTTGTGGCCTAAAAATCCTGACAGTGAACTTAGGAGAAGTCAGTGAAGTGCCCCAGACAAGCATTCCAGATAGCTGTTTGAGGGGACAATGCCACATGCTCTCTGACAACACTGACATCTTTTAGAGTCAGGGGTGTCCAACCTGTGGCCCGTGAGCTTCATGCAGCCCAGGATGGCTGTGAATGCAGCCCAACACAAAATGGTAAATTTACCTAAAACATTATGAGATTTTTTTGTGTGAATATGTGTTGCAGTGTATTTAATGTGTGGCCCAAGACAACTCTTCCTCTTCCAGTGTGGCCCAGAGATGCCAAAAAGTTGGACACCCCTGTAGAAGGGTGTGGCCCTTGAGGTGATTGCTGGGGAGGACAGAGCTTTTTTTTTTGCCATTTAATAATGTTTTATTTTTCAGTCACAGTTGACCTACAACAGGGGTCCCCGACCCTCTACTACTTGTATAGTAGGTGTCCTGTAGGACCCAGTGGCACAGCCTCCCAGTCACCTGAGCTGGTGCTCCAGGTGCACTCCTGTGTGGGCTGTGTGACTGCCCTTTTATAGTTGAGCCTTGGCTGCCATTGGCATCACTGGGAGGGATTGACCCCCAGGCCAATTGGCTGTGAGGACCAGCTGCAGCTACATTGGTGGAGCTGCCATGCAGGATCTGACCCTACAGATCTGAACTTGCTTCAGTGGGGCTTTGGTGCTCACGGAGCCCCCCCTTGAGTGTGTCACTTATGGAGGTGGCAGGGTTGTAATCCAGGCATGGTCTGAAGCTGTCTACTGGGTGCACTGGTCTGGGCTTCCCAGGAGGTGCAAAGTCAGCCACCACTTGTGCCTTGCCTGGGGCCACCCAGCGTGAACTACAGAGCAATCTGCAGATGGCTGTTACTTGTGCTGGGTTTGGAGGTGCCCAGGAGAAGCCAAGATGTAAACCAAGGCCCTCTGCTGCTAGTGCTGGGCTTGGGGCCACTTAGCGAGAGGTATGGGGCACACCAAGGCCAGATGCTACTTGTCTGAAATTTGTGAACCTTTGAGAGATTTTAGGAAAGTTCAAGCAGGAGCCAAGACATGCAGTTTATATGAAAAAGCCACTGGAAAATGGCATAAGTGGGTCTGAAAGTTGGATGGGGTGAGGTCTCAGGGAATCACCAGGGTGGGGCAAGCAGTGTAAGCCAGGTCCATGAAGACTTAGATATGGTGCCCGCCTGCGAGCTCTGTGGAGGGGGGGTAGTAGTCTCAGAAGAGGAACAATGGCCCCTGCCCACACTCCTGTCTAGCAGAAAGCTGCTCCTCCAGCTTTTGTCCTGATGCCAGACAATTCAGTTCCTCCCTATAATGTTCTTGGTTCTTCTCGAGCTGCTGCCTCAGTGCTGGAACTCAGAGGGAGTAAGGTCCGAGAAAGTCCATGTACCCTTTAAGAGGAGCACCTGGGACTCCAGAAGCCTCATCTGACTCAGCCACAAACCCTGCTGATTTTTGCAGCCAGAAGTTATGGGGACTTCTCTTCCTGGCTCTGGAACCCTGGGCTGGGGGAACTGGTATGGAGTTGGGACTCTTCACTCCTCAGGTGGTACCTCTGCAGCCAAAATAATCCCTCTTGATTTTTTTCTGATGCACATGGGTGTGGACTCAGCCTATTCCTATGACTCTGCCCCTCCTACTAGTCTCCATGTGGCTTCTTCTTTAATTCCCTCATTGTAGGACTTCCATTCAACGAGATTTCAGGCAGTTGTGAATGATGGTTGCTCTGTAGCTGAGTTGTAATTTTGATGTGGTTGTGGGAGGTTTTGAGTGCCCTGTTTACCTATGCTGCCATCAAGAGAGTGCTTTTTGGATGAAGGGCTGAGAGTTCCATCCTGGGCTTGCTCCATTTAATTGAATTTGTATTGAAAATCTTGCCTTGCAGTCTCCAAATGATAAACCCATCTAATGCATATATTGCTTTTTTATTTCTTTCTGCAACAGCCAGGTCCTCAACAGTGAAGACTAAATCTTTCAGTAACTTGCACTTTCTTGGCAATTTGAGGTTTTTAGACTGCAGCAGCTAAACCATACTCTTTTCCATTTTGACTAACCGATGGAACCTGAAAGGAGTGGGATTAAATAGGATTATGATTAATTTGTCATCCATGTCCTGCACCTAGCTACATTTGCTGAGCGTCCTTTGGGCTCCGTGGCAGGCTCTGTGCATACAGACACGCAGGAGGAGGAGGAGGGTAGGGGAAGTGGGGATGGGGATAAAAGGCCTTCATGGCCCAGTAATGATGAGGTTCTATGAAACTGAGAAGCACATTAATGAAGCTCTCTGAACCTGAGATTACACACACACACACACATATACACGCATGCACGCACACACAGAAGATGCCAAAGAGAGATGAGAGATAGTTCCTGCTTTCAAGATGCTCAGAGTGCAGTGGGGGAGACATGTGCACACACACTAAACTGTCGCACTAATGAGTGACAAAGGACATGAGAGAGAGCTAAGTATGGGGGTCAGAGGAGATACACTTGTCCCTGCCTGGGAGGGTCTGAGAGGGCTTCTCAGTAGAGGTGACATTTGAGCAGAATCCCAAAGGATGACCAGAAATTCACAGGCAGGGAATGGGGCAGCTCTCTTGGCATATGCAGAGCTGTGAGGAAGCAAGGCCCACTGAGGAGGAGGCAAGACTATGACAGGGAAACAGAAGGGTTGGGATTTGGAGGGCAGGGGATAAAGAGGTGACAGATTGGAAGAGTGAGGGGGAGGACAGGTTGGGATGGGAGTCTAGTGAGAGATGGTAAGGAATCTCTCAGGCACAGGCATTTGGCATTGAGAGAAGGGGACTGATGACCAAGGAACTGGAGAGGTGGTGGGAAAGGTTTGGACTGCAGAGGTGAGGGAGAGGTAGAGGTCAAGGCCTGATTTTGGACAACTGAGGAAGTAAAGAGGTGTATGGAGGAGGTTTGGTGTACAGAAAGGTGGTGGTGGTCACTTACATGTGAAATTTACATGTAAGTAGGGCAGCACACCAGGAAGGTGGGAGTTGGAGTCAGGAAGACCTTGAATTCTTCGTCCATCTGAGTGCCTTTGGATAAGTCACATAATGCCTGTGAGGCTCAATTTCCTCATCTGCAAACTGGAGTTAATACACAGAGGACTCTTGAGTGCTAAATTGTGTGGTGAATTTAAAGCACCTGGCATAGTACCTGGCCCATTTGAGGTGCTTGAGTCAACCCAGATAGGCAGGCAGGAGAGGAAGGGGAGACGTGGGCAGACTGACGGTGGTCACCAGGGCAGGGGTATCTGGGCTGCTCCTAAACCAGGCTCCAGGCTCTTCCACTGGAACAATGGTCATAGCCATGTGATCTCTGGTGAATGCCTTGAGCTGCACCCCTGGCTTAGGCTGAGAAGGCAGACACGTGTGAAGTGGTCCAGCGGCTGATTGGGTAAAGGCAATAGATAGGTAATAGGAGTTTGAAAGCTGTGTGTGTGTGTGTGTGTGTGTGTGTGTGTGTTCCCTGTGAAATAAACTATCCAAACCGAAATAGTCAAGGGCTGCTACAACTTTCGATGCTTCCAACAGTCTTCCTTGAACAAGGCTCCTAACTCTCTTCAAATCCCAGTCTGAAGCCAGAGAGATGCCTGGGGCTGGAATTTGGTCCTGCAGGTGCACATTGAGGTCAGCTGGATCAGGAAGTCCTGCAGGCTGTGAGCGCCTCTCAGCTCAGTTAAGCACACCCATGAATAGTCCCCGTCCCTTTTCAGGACCATAAGCCCTGGGAATAGAAATGCTACTCAAGTGGCTTTGTCTTTGTGACTATGGAGGGGAGCCAGTGCCTACAGAAGGCTAGCAAGATGGGTGGGGAGGGGAGCAGCTGGAAGGGCTGGAGATGCCCCAAGACAGACGAATGAACAGACAGAGGGACAGGCAAACAGATAAGCCAAATTCAGAATTCAAGACCTCAGAGCCGTTTAAAGAGGAGCCGCGCAGACGGCAGGTGCTGGCATCTCCAGACAGAAGCTCCCCTCCTGGTCAGAGCGAACACTGTAGGAATTCCTCTAAGTCCAGCCACTGCACTTGCCCCACCACAACTTCCCTCAGGTACAGCCTTGACCTGCAGAGGCAGCCAGGCTGGGTTCCTGGGCTCAGAGCAGCCACTGCTGCGAAGATCAAGGGGTAAAGCGTTTTAAAAAGTGGTAGCCATCTCTGCTATGCCCCGAGGAGCCTGAGGAAATTTACTGCAGGCAGGAGGTGTCCTTGAGTATCTATTTGAAGGCTCTCCCGAGCACCTACTGTGGGCCTACCGCATACATGTGCTCAGTGCTCTGGGGAAGACCTGAAGAAAGACCCAGCCTTAGTTTTCAGTGAGCTGGTGGTCCGGCTGGGGAACAACTACCACGTGAATTGGTAGATAGGGATAGGTAGGGAACAGACATGAACGGAGCGGGTACATACCATTCATGCATCCATCTATCCATTCACTCAGCAAAGGTCTTGGAGTGCCTTCTCTCCGCCAAGATGGGCCATGGCTCTGCCCCGTTGGAGCTCACCATCTGGTTTGGGAAAGGGCGGTGTGATTGGCACTGGAGCACACAGAAACACAGGTCCTTGTAGGCACAGATGATGCAGCCTCTGGGGGTGGTGACACTTGAGGCAAACCTCAAAGGAAGAGCGACATTTGGAGAGGGCTACCAAGAGGGAGAGTTTGGAGGAAGAGTAGAGATAGGTGTAGGGGACAGTGGCCTCCCTCACTGAGGCAACCCCACCTATGATCACCGACCTTCCACCCTCTCTCCTGAGAGCAGGCAGGAGAGTGGGAAGAGAGTAGGGGTGGAAGTCCTGAGTCCCGGGAAAGCCCCTCTGTCCTGGGCAGACTGACGGTGGTCACCAGGGCAGGGGCATCTGGGCTGCTCCTAAACCAGGCTCCAGGGCTTTACACAGCACTGCCTGAGCCCTGTAAGTGGCCAGGTAAGATCCAGGAGAGAAGGAAGGGACAGGGCCTCCACCCCTGGGAGCTCACACTCTGACCAGGCGGCTTTCACAGTGAGGAGAAAAGAGCACGGTTTAGATGCTGGTTCTGCTGCTCACCACCTCTCGAACAATAGGCAAGCAGCTGCCTTGCCTCACTGAACCTCAGTTCCTTATCTAAAATGGGCACAGTAATAGCTCTGAAAAGATTGTCACAAGAGTTGAATGAGTTGTTTGTAGAGCGCCTAGCGCAGGGCCTGTGGCGAGGTGGATGTTCAATGCCTGGGGAATAGTAGGACCACATGTGCTGTATGAAGGGCAGGGCCTGTCATATGGTAGGAGACAGTGAAGGGAGCCCAGACAGTGCTAGAGTCACCGGCAGTGGGAGGGGGACCCTTAGCCTGGATCTGTTTATTCCCTAATGCCAGCTGTGCAGGATGGGGTGAGTGAAGGCAGGTTCTGTTTGAGGTTGGATGTGGCATGGTGGGGGGACAGAGACTCGCAGTCCTTTCCCTCACCTTCGCTGTACACAGGGATTGACTCAGGGAGCAATGGACGTTGGGCCCCTGTCTGAGTGACGGCTACTTAGGGATCGGTTCCTGAAGTCCCAGCCATCCCCACATCCAAGTGTGCAGTTAGCTTGTGGCAGGTGGGCCAAGGCCTCAGGTGCCAGGAGTCTCCAGTGACTGTGAGGCCTTTAGGGAATGGGGTGAAGGAAGCTGAAAACTGGGATGAGCTCTGGAGCTGTTTTGGCAACTCATGCCACCGCCAATGCATGTGGCATCACTGTGGGTACCACGGTGCTCTGCTCAGATCTCTTAAGGGTGGACACCCCCTTCCTTAGTTGCTGGGAATATTTCTGCTCATAGCTGTGCTCCTCACTGGGCCCTGCAGCATAAAACTGCATACCTAAGGTTAAGTCTTCTCCCCAGGGATTAGCCCATGGGCCCATGACTGGCTGGTGTCAATATAACAAGGCCCAGCCAGCAAGATCAGCTGAGGCCTCAGCTGCAAATTGAAACTGCGGGTCGGTTTCTCCCTCTGCCCAGTCCTGCCTTTCTCACTTTCTACTTGTGTTTCTCACGAACCCTGCTGGTAGATCTGCTGAAATAGCTGTTAGTCTCAGAGTCTGTGATTAGGGGGTCCGACTGAAGATGGTACTCAGCTTGGTCCTGAGAGTCAGGCCCGAAGGTGTGATCATGTGCCGGATGGCTGACAGTGAGGACTCTATCATTAGTGGGCGGCGAGCACAGCAAGACCTTGTATGCTATACAGATACAGTTACTAAAAACTTTGACCTTGCTGAACCAGGATGGGACACTGATGGGAGGCAATGCAGGCTGACATATCACCTCTGGCATTTAAGGGAAATAAGAGAGAAGTGGTACCGGTAACTATGAGGCTATAGAGTTGGGTGGCTGTTGCTGGTGCCATTGATTTGTTGAAGAGCGGTAACAGCAGGCTCTGGGTTAGCTCACCAATTTAAGGTGAAATGGGAAAGCAGGAGAGCCTGACTGGCATCATTTAAGGAAACACTAATCTTATTCAGCAAAGGCAGATGGAGAAGACTGGGCTTAATTGTAAGAGCAGTAGAACTTCAGAGGCTAAATTTTTGGTGCCAGTGAGCCCTTGAACAAGTCTAGGGCACTTGAGATGGGGATATCTGGGTAGATACAATTGAGAACCTTGAACTTTCAGAACCTGAACCTGAATCTAATGGGCAGAAGTGGCCCACTCCCCATTATTAGAGGTGAGTTGTCCTCTTTACACCATTACTGCCTTTTTTGGAGATTATATAAAGGCCTCAAATACAATAAGACAGATATAAAACAATGCTTCACTCCCTTGGGATTTATTCCCATTTCTCTTCCTGGCAACCAGACCAATAGCAAGAATCAAATCCCAGAAGGTCTAACTTGGGGGTGCTGCTGAGAGGGCAGGGTCTGGCAAATTTTTTATATGAGTGGAAGGAGTCAAGGGGGGTGTCAAGGGAGTTGGGACTTAAAGATAGATAGATGGGAGTTTATTGATATGGTAGCACATACAGGGGTTAACATGGCAAGCACCAGGAGCCTGTGGTAACATGCTGCTGGGATGGCTGTTGGAAACTTGGCAGAAGGGGTGGCCCACACAAAGTGAGACAGACATGACAGACTGCACGGCAGGGATCCGAAGGCTGAGAGAATATAGTGGATGTGCCATGGAAAAAGCCAGCTGTGCTCCACAGGCAGGCCGAGAGGATGATCTGTTTGCCAAAGTCATGAGGAACGCACTGAGAGGGGTGTCGGTATCACTGGGAAGCCTGGTGGAGCAGGGCTGATGTTAGTAAGAGACACTGTCACAGTACAATACTCCCCCTTAGCAATGGGGAATAACAGGATCCCAATGCTAGAGGCCACAGGGCAGTGCTGAAGTCTCAGGAGCAAGGTGGGCGTAACTATGGCGACAAACAGCAGAGTCTAAGTGCAGTAGGAGGACACCACCTGTGACAGAGGTGGTTTAAGGACCTTAGTCTTCCTTACAAGACTGATGGGCAGCCGAAAAGGAGAGGCCGGATCCCTTGAGGAAGGACGCTGCAACTCCAAAGCAACTGTGCTCAGTAGTAATTAGCCCAGACTTTCCCCAAAGCTGCTTATGGTCGTTTACTCAGGTAAACCACACACTGGAGGGAATACTGAGACTTTACCAAAATCTGGAAAACTTTGAGATTTATCACAGAGTCTGAACTGACATTGATACCCAGAGACTACAAGTGTGGTCCCAGCTCTCCTAGAATGGCGGCCTACAAGGTCCATGCAATACATGGGCCCTGGGCCAGCTCTAGCTCACAGGGGGTCCACCGGGCCCATGGATCCACCCCACGCTCATTTCCCCAGGCCCCAGGTGTACAACTGGAATGGATTCACTTGGTGCTTTGCAGAGCCCTCACATTAGTTCCTTGACATGTGGGGCAAGAATGATTGTAATGAGAGAAGCCACATAAAGGCTCTGACATCCCGGGAGAGTTGGCAGAGATTCCCACTATGCTCAAAGACCTAAAAGGTATCCTAGCTCTACTTAATTCACAGCTTGGCACCTTCTACACCTGGTGGATTCTGATGGACAGCAGTGGACTACCCCATACTAACCAATAGTAAATTGTGAACTGGCTGGTTAGCCTATCAGAATAGCCTGTTCATACTGATAGGACCTGGCTGGGTGACATAACCCTGACTCAGACACGTGACAAAGCAGCTGGACACTATAATCTCGAGGTGGGGACTGAAGATCCTCAACAGAGATACCTAGATGATGTAATCACGAAACTTGTACCACATAAACACCTCAGACTTTCAATGGTTACATTATACAACAGAGAAACCCAGTAATTGCCAATCAGCTTCACCCAGACCTTCCTTTCCAAATGTGGGACAGAAGCATCTCTGTCTGTTGGCTTGGACAGGGCTTCCCCAGTTTTTTTTTCTTTGTATCTCATCCTGAAAAGCTTACCTAGAATTTGTGCTGGAAGAGGTTCCCTGTTTGGTGGTGAAACCTTTCACTCAGCCAAATTTGGTCTTGAATTGTGTCTATTTTAACACTAGGAGAAGCCCTATTGCAGGTGCTGAGCCAGGTGTGCTCTGCTTGTTGGAGAAGATCACACAGTCTCCAGCAGGTGGTATGTGGACATCAGGCTGCAATGGCGTGACATAGCCGTATTGAAGCGGGAGCAGAGTCAGTCTGGATTTGCATGGGGCGGACACCAGTATGCATTTATGGTCTTGTCCCAGGACGATGTTATTTCTCTTCCTTCAGTTACAATATCGTGCAAAGGGCCCCGGACTTTCTAGACATTTGGGAGTATCTCCCACTGGTTCATTAGATTGATGACAACATGTTAACTGAACGGGATGAACAGGAAATGGAGGTGTTTGTGTGGCACGTGCTCTCCATATGGACACAGGGCCTTCTGTGGCAGTTTTAGGGATTCAGTGGTCAGGGCAGGCTGGGATATCTCCTCCAGAGGTTAATCATTGTATCTTGTGCCTCCCAGCAAAACCAGCACAGTGTAAGGTAGGTTTCTGTGGATTCTGGAGGGAGCATACGCTGCATTTGGATATACCTTCCCGGTCCATTTTGGGGGATAAGAAGAGTGGACAGCTTTTAGGGGGTGGTTAGCATGAAAGGGCTCTGCCACAGGTCCAGGCTATGGTGCAGGGAGGCTGCCAGTTGGGACCATTGACCTGGTGGGGGCTCTGGAGCTAGCAACTGGGCAGCCAATGACAGAGGCTGGCTGACACAAAATGGCCAAGTAATTCTGCCATTTGGCTGTTGAGTGCCTCTTCAGTGGCACCCTGAGCCTGACAGCCATGAGCCAGGACACATGACTAGGTAGGCTGAGCTCAGGCTTGATCCCAGATTCCACTCACCTTCTTGTTCAGACACCCTTGGGAAGTACACCCAGGTATACGCTATATTTCAAAAAGCATACTCTAAACAGCCCTCTACTAGCAGTTTACCACACCTCTGCAAGGGAGGCACAGCAGGGCTCTGTGTTCCCACCTGATAACTGAGGCGTAACTGACTTGCAGTGTAAAGGTGTTAAGGGTCTTGTTAAAGGTTATCCAGTGAGTCATCCATTTATCCAGTCACCAGCTACTTATGCAGCAACTTCTGGAACCAACACTGCCTAACACAGAGGTGTCCTGGGAAAGTAGACACAGTCCCTGTTCTGAAAGAACCCAGTTTGGAATGAGTGTAGGAGGAAGGGAAAGTGCAAGTCAACTGGTAATTCTGACATTGTGGAATAAATATTAGCAGAAGTGTAAATATAGGGTGCTGGGTGAACTTGGGAGTGGGGAGGGTAGAAACAGAGAGGGGGAGGAGGTGGAGAGAGAGAGACTGAGAAACAGGGCGAACTTGACCTGGTTCTGAGTGCCTGGCCAGGGTAGGGGTTATGAAAGGGGGTGGGAGGACAGTCCTTCAGGTTCCAGACGACTTCCCTGTCAGTAGCTACTGCTCCAAGGGCAGCTGTCCCCAGAGCTGCAGCAGTGGGCAAGGCCCCAGGCCATTTCATTAGGGAGGTTTGTTTCCATATTCATCCTCTAAGCCCTATTAAGTCTCTTACTTAGTGGGGGAAGCAGCAAATCAAGATGACATTTCAAAAGCAGTGGCCTAGCCTGGTCCTAGATGAACAGCTAAATCCTCACCCATATTAAATACCTTCTCCTCAACAGCAGTGGCTGGGCCATTTAGGAAAATTAAAAGGAGAAAGATGAACAGAGAGTGGGGAAATTAAAAACAAGTGTAATAGTGTTTCCAGTCCTGTGGCAATTAAGAGACCTCACATATGGCCTTTTCACTTTATCCTCCTCTTGGCTTATTCAGAGGGCTGGTCATTATGAAAGTGGTTTTGCAAAGAGGTGCTCGGGTTTCTGTCATCAGGCCAGCCAGGTACCTGGCTGACAGCAGGCCCGTGACTGCGTGTCTCCCAGCACACGTGCTGGAGACTTTGTACTGCAGAAAATCACCCTGTAGAAAGATTTCTATAAGGCAGCAGAATTCAGGCGTTGCCTTCACTCAAGTAAAGCCAACACACAGCGAAGGAACTGGCTGACAGACATGGGGGAGAAGGTCCACCATCGCTGTTCACCAAACAGTGCTCAATTAAAAGAACAATGATACACCATTTTTGAGCCCCTGAACTAACACAGGATAGGAAAAGAGAAGGCTTAAGTGCTACTGAGGACATAGTAAAAGGCATGCTTGTGCATTGCTGGTGGAAGTAGGAAATGCCAACTTTTTGGAGAGCACGTAGGTCAAATGATCAAGATTTTTATATGTAGTATTAAGAATTCAAAATATGTTGCAGTAGTTGGTATAATAATTCTACTTCTAGAAATAGGTCCTAAGGAGATATTGGAAATGTAGACAGAAAATTAGGCAGGAAAGTGTTCATTGTAATGTAATTTCTAGTATTAAAGAGAGAAACTTAGATGCCTGACAATAAGGGATTACTTATGTCAAAAATAGTGCATCCATAAGGAGAAATGGTCATCAGTTGTTTCAAATAATATTTATGATACGCTTATGTGAAAATATTAAATTAAAAAGGGTATGATGAGTTTTTCAACTCTCTGTCTCTTACATGTGCCCACACCTCTCCCAACCATACACACACCCAACAGTAAATCTGTTTTAATAGACCTTTACTTGACCATTCAGTTGAGCTGACTAGCTGGATTAACTGATAGTCTCTGTGTCTTCTGTAAACAAAGAGGCTGGTGCCCCGAGCACTGGGAAAGAGAGTTGTAAATCAGATTCTCAGCTGTATGCTTATCAAGAGTCCATTATTTATTATTTTCTTAATACTCTGCCAAAGTTTGTTTGATGATATATTTTGAGGATTTCTGCTTCTGTATTCAAAAGTATGCTTGACCCGTGTGTGTGCGTGCAGATTTGTTGCAAAGGTTAAAACCAGCCTTGTAAAAGGGGCCAAGAAACTTTTTTTTTTACCATGTTCTGACTGTTACTCAGATAGCCTGAGGCTAATCTGTTTGCCGAAGGCCCAGTACAATTTATCTAAAATACTATCTTACCCTAGACTTTTTAAGGGTAGATCATTGACTATTTTTTCTGTATCATTTATGAGTATTGTTCTGTTAATGTTGTTTACATTTTCTTGAGTCCACTTTATAATTATATTTTACTAGAAAAATATAACATTCTTTGTTTACTTTTATTCTATAATTATATTATTCTGCCCCTTCTCCAATGCTTGCTTTTATTCATTGTCAAAAATGTGATTTTGATTTCTAGTAATAAAAATGGCTATTTTAAATAAAAACACACTGAGTATCAGGCACTGGGCTGAGTGGTTTAAATGCATGCTTTCATTTACTCCTTGCAACAGCACAATGGTTTTAAGAACTATTATTGCCCCTACTTTGCAGATGGAAAAATTGGGGACAGTAATTGTCCAAGACCATGTAATTTGTAGGTGGTGGAACTGGGCTTTGAGCCTATGTTTGTCTGATTCTGAGCCTGTGTTTTAACCCACTAGGCTATAATCTTGAAAAAACTTTGGACAAGTGGACAACAGACAAACAAAAGCACGTGCCACAGGGAAAGCACCCTGCAGTTTTAGGAATTTGCTCTTCCTCAAGCTCAGGCTCTGGATATTTTTGCATTGTCTTCCTTGGCCTGTTCCCTGAGCAGGAGCTGCTTGGGGCCTGTGCTACCTGCAACATTGCATGGATACTTCATGTTTCTACCATTGTTAATAAGGCAAAATGTATTCTATGTAAGTGGTTATTTCCTAGAGAAATGAAGCTCATTCCTAAAAGCACCAAAATATTTAGCCATTCTCAGTGGGAATTTTGGAAAATATTTTGTATACCTCTTAGTTTTCTCTTTGGAGTTGAGAATATAATTTATTTTTTCAATGTTTTAAAATGGGAATTTTTTGAGATAATTATAGATTTACATGTGGTTGTAGGAAATAATACCACGTGGTCCCTTTTATACATTGTCCATTGTCCCCAGTGATAACATTTTGCAAAACTATAGTATCTCAACCAGGATATTGACACTTGTGCAATCCATTAATACTATTCAGACTTCTCAAGTTTTATTTGCATTCGTTTGTATGGTTTAAGCTCTATACAATTTCAAAAAATATTTTGTTTATTTATTTTTAGAGAGAAGGGAAGGGAGGGAGAAAGAGAGGGAGAGAAACATTGATGAGTTGCCTCTCTCACACCCCCAGCTGAAGGCCTGGCCCACAACCCAGGCACGTGCCCTGACTAGGAACCAAACAGGTGACCTTTGGGGTTTGCAGGACAATGCTCAACCCACCAAACTACACCAGTCAGGTTTCTCACCAAACAGTCTGGGGAAAGGTAGAATAAGAGAAAAAGGACATGGACATGATTGGGAACTGAAAGACCTGGGTCTGACTAACATTTGGTAGTTGCATGGGCCAGGTAAGTTATGTAATGACCTATAGGAGTAGCCTTTGAACATGGGTATAAGCAAGAAGCCACGGCAACCTTCGGAGGTTTCTCAGAAGTAAAATAAAGTTATGAAAACAGTGTTTTAATGAAATACTGTCCCCAGCATTTTCAGAATACACATTAAGTACAAATAAGAAATTTGCAAAAAAATGCATACACTGAGTTTTTTAACACATTGCAATTAAGCTCTAAATCAAGAGCAAAAGGATGACTATATTTGAAAATTAAGTAATGTTATCCTAAACAAAATAAAATCCACAGTGGAAATTAAACAAAATATCTTTCACTGAATGATAACAATACTTGTGCAAGGCAGTTAAACATATATTTATAGAGAAATGTATATCCTTTGAAGCATATAAAGAATGAAATCAAGGAACTTAGCATCTTTCTCAAGAAATGAGGAAAATATGGTCATTAACAGCAACAACAAAATAAACTCAAGGAAGAAGAAGGAAAAACTTGAATAATAAAGATAAGATTAGAAATTAATGAAAGAGAAATCAAACATAAAATAGAAGGGGTTGGCCACACCAAATGTGGTTTATTGAAAAAAACTAATAAACTTGATAAAGCACTAGTATCTAAGGAGGCGGACATAAGCAACGCTAGGGGATGAAAAAGAGGGTATCGACTTAGAGCCACAGACATGGGGAAGAAAAATGAGGGAACAGATTTATGATAAAGCTTTGAATGTTTAAATAGAATGTACAAATTCTTATAAAAAACAACTTTTGAAAGTGGATTTAAGACATGGAAATTCTATTAGTTTTGTAATTATTTAAAATATTGAATCCAAAAATAAATAAATATTTCCACCAAAAAACCCCACAAGCATCTTCTCCCAAAAATTTAAGCAAGAAATTACATTAATCTTACATAAGCTCTTTCAGAATACAGAAGAGTGGATTCCCCAACTCATGTTAGTGAGGCTCGCATCCCCTTGGTAGTGCAACCTGACACAGACAGCTTGAAAATGAACATAACAGACCAATTCCACTGATAATTATAAATTAAAAGTATAAAACATACTACTACAAACTGCATCCAGTAATATAAAGCAAGCATAAAACATCTTTAAATAGAGTTGGATTTATTCCAAAAGTGCAGATTACTTTAAAATTTGAAAGCTAGTCAGTGCAATTCACTAAATTAACAGAAAGGAGGAAAACCACATGATTATCTCAATAAACACAGAAAAAAGCATTTGATAAAATTCTATTTATGATTGTAAAAACTATCAACAACCTAGGAGGCATCGATACAAACTCTATCATCAATGCCACACTCAACAGTGAAATACCGAACCCTTTCATCCCCTTCCCCCAATGATCAGGAACAAGGCAAGGATGTCCACTCTCCTCGCTTCTGGTCAACATTGTCTTGGGAATCCTGGCCAGAACTGTAGGGTAAGAAAATAAATAGACTGTGTGAAAGGGATAAACAGAACTCCCAGTGTTCAAAGAGGATGGGATTGTAAATGTAGAATAGCCAAAAGAATCTGCAGATAAAATTTTTAAAATTGCGTTCCCTTTATTGAATTTATTGAGGTGACGCTGGTTAACAAGATTATACAGGTTTCAGGTGCACAGTTCGGTAACACATCATCCGAACACTGCACTGAGTGCTCCCCACCCAAGGCCAGTCTCCCTCCATCACATTCACCCTCCACAGCTCCCCCCACAGCTCCTTACCCGCTCCCAGCCCTGGGAATCACCACACTTGTCCGTGTCCAAGAGTTTTTTCTGTTTTCCTGCTTTTCTTTTTTGTTCAATTCCTCCACTCCCCACATACAGATAAAATTTTAGACCTAATAAGAGACTTTAGCTGCCCATAAAGACAATGTACAAAAATTAATCATGTTTCTATACACTGGTAACAAATAAAATGAAAATGTAAAAAGATACCAATTTAAATATATGAAGAAATATCAAATACCTAGAAATACATCTAACAAAACATATGCAAAACTTCTATGGAGAAAAACTGTAAGATATTATTGAAAGAAAATAAAGAAGTTCAACACAGAGAAGACATACAGTGTTCATAGATTGGAAGACTGTATTGTAAAGATATCAGTTCTCAAAGTCATCTATAGATGTACTACAATTTCAGGAGAAGTCCAAACTGTTTGCTTTTGTGGCTCTAAAATTTATACGGAAATGCTAAGGGACAAGGACAGCAAAGACAATCTTGGAGGAAAAGTCAGGTGTGTAGTGCTTCCTCAAGACTTTCTACAGAGCTACAGGTATTAAGACGATGTGGTACCGGCCCAAGGATAGACATACAACGATGGAAGATACCTGAGACCTTGCGTATGTGGACATTGACTTATGATAAAGGCGCTACTACAGAGCAGTGGAGAAAATTTGTAATACATGGTATTGGGAAAATTGGGTATCTGCACTGAAAAAAAAAGAAATTTGATTTTTACTTCATATCAATTCCTTTCCCAGAGATATACCCAAAATAAGTGTATAGCTGTGTGTGATACTATGACGTAATAAACATGTATTGTGGTCATCATCTCTGGATCTGGGCCAGAGCTCCTAAAACCTTTTAAATTTTTTAAGCAATAAAGGTGTGAGGAACATCTCTTGTTTTAATATTTGGTCTTAGACCCCTGTTCCTGGTACAGAGCTCCTAAGTCCCTTGGTATTTCCTGGGTGACAGGAGCATCTTTTGTCCTAATGAGGTGACTCCTGGTGGGCTCCTGGAAGGGGACTGGTTGCCAGGAGGACCAAACAATGAATGGAACTTTCACCTCTACCCCCCACCCCCATCCTCTGGGGTGAGGAGAGGGGCTGGAGATTGAGTTGATAATCCATCATGCCCACATGAAGAAGCCCCCATAAGACCCCTGAATGACAGATCTGGAGAGCTTCCAGGGTGGTGAACACATCCACACAACAGCAGGGTGGCAGAGTCCAGCTTCGTGGGGACACAAACTCCTGTGCAGGGCCCTTCTGGACCTCACCCTACGTACCTCTTCATGTGGCTGTTCTTCATCCATATTGTTATCGTATCCTTTGTTATGGTAGACTGGTAAACATAAGCGTTTCCCTGAGTTCTGTGGGCCATTATAGCAAATTATTAAACCTGAGGAGGGAGGGGTCTTGGAAACCTTTGATTTGTAGCCAAGTTGGATACAGGTGTGAGTAGTCTGGGGACCCACTATTTGCAATTGGTATCTGAAGTGGGGGCATCTGAATGGAGGCCGTCTTAAGGTACTGAACCCTTGACCTGTGGGATCTGATGCTAACTCTAGGCAGATAATGCCAGACTTAAATTGAATCATAGAACACTCAGCTAGTATTGGAGAATTGGTTGGTGTGGGAAAAACATCTATATATCAGGTAGCCAGAAATGTTCCAATGGTATGTAGTATCCTTTCACTGTGCTCTAGGATAAATATAAGAATGTCTATTAATAGCTGTATAAATAAATTATGGATATTCATGTAGTGGAATATTATACATCCATCAAAATGACTTAAGTTACACATGACAACCAGAATCAATTCAAAACATATAGGATGATCTTTGGAAGCCATATATACTGTGTGATTACATATATTAATACTGTCCGGTTGAAAAAAGGAAGGGCTATGATAGGAAGATTACATGTGGTGGCTTCTGGAGTCTAGGCAACGTTAAATGTTTTGCTTCAGGAGAAACACATAGATATTTACTTTATAGTAACTTGTTAGGTCATATATTGGTTCTTTAAGCATTTTTGAATGCAAGTTATATTTAACACTAAAAATGTTTTGAAAGTCCTAGTATTTTAGAAATACCTATTTGGTTTACTGAACCAGATGGATTGTAGGAAGTGAGAAGCCAGAGGCAGAGCCAGGGGATTTTGTACAAATTTTATGCTCACAACATCCCTACAAGCAGGGCTTTGGCAGGCCTGTTTTACAGGTGAATTAGCTGAGACTCAGAGATGTTAAGTCGCTTGTCTGAGTTCACACAGCTAGCTTGTAGCTGAACCAGAATTCAAATCTAGATCTGGGTCTGTGCCTATTCTGCTAAATAACACAAACTCTCCAGAAGCCTCTGTTTACAAGTACTCTCCTGTTTGTCAGTAGCACACTGACAATTACCAGCAATGTTATGACTGCAGTTGACTCAGTCTCTGCTAATGGGAAGTGGTCTGGCAGGGCTGTTGTGGTGTGCAGCTTCTGGGCTCTGCCAGCTCTTTCTCGCCCTGCCTACGCCTGGCCCCAGCTTTGTCTATGGCAAGGAGCAAATGCCTCTGTATCTCATTTCTCTTACTCCACAGGCTCAAAGAGAGGAAGGTGCTACTTTCTGATATGGCAGTATCTTTCAGTCTCCATGGAGCTCCTGTCTTTCAGAGCCTCTTGTTTTGGAGATCCAACCCAGCTATATGTTTATAAATAGCCCTGTGGCAGGTGGAGCCCCGCCGGCTGGGGAGGCCTGCCTGGTTCGGATTATACCTGCACTCGCAGCAACAGTCTCCTGCCCAGCAAAGCCCTCCGCACAAACCCCTGCCCCTTGGCCCTTCTGTTTGTTTTGCTTTGCACCGACCTGAAATGGATACCTTCACGGGTCCCTGCAGCAGGACAGACAGCAGTTGGGACCTGTGGGGACAATGGCTGTGCCCACCTGTAGGTCAGGGGTCAGGCTCAGCAGTGCAGCCCTGTCAGCGCTTCAAAAGCTGAGGCCTCAGTCCTGTTGGGCGCCGCCCATGGATCAGTGTCTGCTGGCCCACAGGTGCACCTGGCTATTCAAGTCCCTGTGACCGGGATGGGGGGTGGTGCTGGGCTGTGTGTGGTGGCTTACCTGGGATTACAACCCAGTCACAGGTGTCCACTCAGTGTCAAGGAAGAGAGGCTGGGCTGGGGCCTCACATGCATAAAGTGGGGTGGGGGAGCAGGCAGGGGCCCCTGGGTCTCCCCAGAGAAAACACTTGTTCACAGTCTATGCCTGGGAGGCAGTTCATGGGACTTCTTGTCAATTCTTGGTCAGTTTTTTTTGAGAAGTAGTTCTGGAAACTTTATAAATTTAAATATTTTTTTTAGTCTAATGAGGAAATACTTATCAAGAGGTTGTTTTATGAAAAGTGGAAGGATAGGGCTGGAAGAGCTGTGTGTGTGTGTGAGAGAGAGAGAGAGAGAGAGAGAGAGAGAGAGAGAGAGAGAGAGAGGGAGTCTGAGTGTATTAGGAGGGGCTGGTACTGAAACCAGTCAAACAGAAGGCCGGTGGAGAAATACCTTACTCTCGTGTTCACACAAGAAACATTCACTGCACCCCAACTACATGCCAGGATCACTAGGGTACAGGGATCCTATTATTTATTCATTCACTCATCCATCCATTTTGCCAATGCATGTGGGAGGTTCACTTGGGCGCAAGTGGGGAGAATGGGCTAGAGGGGGCCTGACTGCAAAGGAATTGTTGGGAAGGACACGGTATTTTAGACCCCTGGGTGAGGAGATGGGGTGGCAGCAGGATGGTCTGGGAAGTCTCTGAGGCACAAATTTTTGAGGTTCAGATGAAGGCCTGGGGTAGGCAGGCCCAGGTGGGCATAAGTGTGTCTGCAGCTAAGAAAGTCTGTGGAGAAGTGAGTAACCTTGAACCCTTGAGATAGCCTTAACTGGGCCTGCTTCCCAGCCTACAGGCTGGTATTGCCTTTGGGATCTCGAGAAGCCCCATGCTAGAGGAGGTCCAGCCCATTCGACCTGCCAGTTGTTTCATTCAGCAGGCATTAATTGAACACGTACTATGCACCAGGCCTGTTGCTATACATTGGACCTGGAGGTAAGAAAGATAAAGTTTCCTGTCTTTATGGACTGGCAGTTTAGTAGGAAACACAGATAATTAAAGGAGTGATAGTGCTAATGATGATACTAAAGTTTATTAAGGGCATGCTATGCGCCAGACAGGGTTCTAACACTTTATAAGAATCAACTCTAATCCTTATAATACTCCTTTGAGGTAAATACTATTATTATGCCCATATTACAGATGAGATAAGTAAGGCAGAGTGTAACTTTCCCAGGTTCGAACAGCTTGTAGGTGGCAAGAGCTAAGATTTGAACCCCAGTCTGTCCTATCCAGAGTCTGTCGTCTTAGTTGTGCAGCACTACCCCTTCCTTGCAAACCACCCCTGCTTGAACCTCCTCAGCATTCCCCGATAGCTACAGACTAATGCGCAAATTCCTTAGCCCGCCCCTGCCCCCTGACCCCAAGCTCTCCGTGATCCAGCTGAGCCTGGAATTTCAGCCTCACTTCTGCTCCCCTTCACCCTCAGCTTTTTGCCTCTCTGCCCGTGGTTCTCCATTGCCCTACCTTCGTCCATGCTCTTCTCTCCGGAGCGAGTGAGAGGCAAGTGGGTTCAACTTTCCAGGCTTAGCTCAAATATCCTTTCCCCTGAGGGGCCCCTTTTGACTTCTCTAAGCAGAGTTAAGTGATCCCTTCCCTGAATGCCAGGGAGGCTGGTTCATCCATTGATTATAGCCCATCCTTACAGACATTATATAGACTTACTGTGTCTTTCCTTGTAAACTGTCAGCTTCTTGAAAGTAAGACAGAGTCTCACTCACTCTGCATCCTTCCTGGGTTTCAGTATAGTGACAGGAAGCACATAGTACTGAATACTGAATAACTACAGAATTGAAACCTTTTTCCTGGGTACATAACTATATACTCAGCAAGAATGATCATCCTCTCTCCATGGACTTACATGCATATTAAGTAGCTGATTAATCCTGGCACCTTGTTCTGCAAAGAGCTGTGGTGGCCTGTGATATCCCTGGGGAAGGATACTGTTTTATAGATAAGACAACTCAGGCACAGAAACTTTACCTAACCTTCCCATGTTCACACAGTGTATCCCCTTTACTTTGCAGCCAGTTACTATAGAGCCTTGTAGGTCAAGGGTAGGGCTTTATTGTGAAATGGCAACACTGGAGGGGTTTTGAGCAGAGAGGAGTGATTTGGTGGGACTTATGTGTTGTTGTGGGATTCACACTGTAGCAGTCAAGGGTGGAAAGAGGAAGACCTGGTGGGGACAGGTGTGATGATCCAGGTGAGAGTGGTGTGTGACTTGTTCCAGTGTAGTAGTGTTAGGGGTGGTAGCAAAGGGATTAGAATCTGAGATAGAGCCAATGGGATTTAATGATGCTAAGATTTTTGGCCTGAGTCAAGTGGAAGAACAGAGAGATTGATAACTAAGATGAAAAGACTATGGAAATAGCAAATTTGGGGTTACTTTGGACACGTTAAGTTTGAGATGCCAATCATCTCATCAAATCTTCCTAACTTCCCGCCAGGCATGATTACCTCCATTTGGCCACAAAGGAACTGAGAATTCTGGGAGGAGGAACTGCTTCCTGAGGTCACATAGCTGGGAAGGGTGGGGATGGGGTGTTTTAGGCCTGCTTCACATCAAAGCCCCCGCACCAGCCACCATATTTGTTGTATTCGGTGGGAAGCTGGCTTTCCTATTATTTGTCCTAAGTTTACCCTCTCAAGCTTCTTCCCCACCCCAGAGCCCCTGCTCTGTGGACAGCCCCCTTTAACAGTGCTGCTGTGGCCCCACTCACTTTTGAGTGGCTCTAGCCGCTCGTTGACTAGTAACTGAATTTGAGACCAGGGGTGATTACTGTATCCACAACTTTACCTGCCTGTGGTTGTCCTGTCTGGCTTTTTCCAACTCATTATTGGTCTTGGATTTCTTGTCTTCAGTTCCTGCTTCTAGCTCAGGAAGCTACCCCAATTCTAATGTCGTTTCTGGGGGAAATGCCATTTCCATGGCAATAGGCTGTTTTGCACGTAGTGTTCAGGAATGCCTCCTAGACAAATGAAGGGCATAGGAATAAGATCTCCTCAAAGCTCTCCTAAAGAGGGGCCATGTCCTCTTGGAGTAATGGCTGATGCCAAGTCTGGGGCAGGAAGTGCACCAGATGATCCCGGCTCATCTTACTATATCAGAAAGAAGACATCAAAGATGAATGGGGTTGTGTCAAAAGTATAAATTAATATTTTAAATTATTGTTATCAGGAAAGAAAAAACAACTTTTGCATCCTCTATTGATTAATGGGTAGGATGCTCTTGCAATAAACCTGACAGTTTTAAAAACATCCACTAAATTGCAGAGCACTGACACATGCAAATGAGCCAAGAGGTTCAGTTACACACAGCTCCCCTGACCCACCCCCTTCATCCAACTCTGTTTAACTGTGTTTTTATGGCAGCAGTCATGGCAGTAAAATCATTTCTCAGCTTTGCCTTGCAGTTGTTGATTAAGAGTATTAAGCCTTAAAAAATACAATAAAAATAGATTTAAAAAAGAGTATTAATTCTTGGAAAAATATTCTAAATATAACATCTCTGAGAGCCACTCATTGACACTGCAGTGAACAAAGACTTTATTCACATTAATGATTTTTTTGCCCTCAGTCATGACATGGTTGACATTTTCTTCTATGAAAAACATCAACCTCAAGTTTGAAAACCTAGATCAGCATCTTCTTCCTATTAGGCCAGCACACATTTGTGCAGTAGAGCAAGCTCTCAAAACAACTTTTCATTTTATTGTAAAGTGACCCTAAGAAACAAGTATTCAAACTGCTAAGTCCTCCATACTAAAATTCAAGTAAGAGTTTACCTCTTGGAACTCAAGAGCAGATCTTTCAAAAGTGCTCTCCAAGACTGATGCAGGGTCTAGGTATCATGTGTTCAGTGGTCTGTGGGACCATCATTTTCTGCCATTTTGCCCACCAGGGACTTGGCTCCTGTATTCGGGGATATGAGCTCCTTATTTCCAATTATACTGACCTTTTCAGACTTATGCATCTTGTTGAAAATATCTTCCCCTGTTATCTTACCATCAAGCACTTTAGAAATTGACCTGTCTTCACAGATACTCATTAAAGTTATGGTGAACAAAGACTGATAAAAGGGCCGAATCATTAATATCTGTGTTTTCATAACCGCAGTGTCTCTGAAGTCATTCAAGTCTGTCTTTTTGAACCTACTAAAATTCATTGGTAGACTGTGTGGCTCTGTAGGGACCTTTTTCCAAATCAGCTGCCTCTTTTTGATGCAAAAAGAGATGTGATCCTATCTCCAGTGAGACACTTCACTGACTTTGCTCCTGGGACTCAAGCTACAATTTCTGAGGCATTTGGAAGACAGATTAAAGAAATCTTTAGGAGACTTTGATTTACTTCTTTGATTGTGCTTTTCATTATATTGCTCTTAGTCTTTTCTAGTCTATTTATTTATTTTTAAAAAGATTTTATTTATTTATTTTTAGAGAGATAGGAAAGAAAGTAGAAAGACAAGGAGAGAAACATCAATGTGTGGTTGCCTCTCATGCGCCCCCTACTGGGGACCTGGCCTGCAACCCAGGCAATGTGTCCTGACTGGGAATCAAACCTGTGACCCTTTGGTTTGTAGGCCGGCACTTAATCCACTGAACCACATCATCCAGGGCTCTAGTTTATGTTTTCAAATATTTTTGTGATGTCTTTCTTTGAAATTGCATACTTGACTTTTTCAGTGTCACTACAATAGAGATGGCTTGATACCATTGTTTCGTGTGCTCATGGGGAACTCCATTCAAGTAACACTTCGCTAAAAACCTCCTCAGCTCACTGTTTGGTGTTTTAAGGAGTTGCTCACTACCAGTTCACTAGATGTGGTTGGGGAGGAGCTCTGGCCCTGCTAGCTGTCATGGTCACATGATGGGCCCCAAGGTCAATAGCACATCTGTCAAGCCCTGTGACTCATTGTTATTCTGAATTTGCCTCAGTTGCTTCATATTTTCACTGGTTACAAGCTCATGCTTCAGATCTCCTATTTTTAACCACTGATGCATGTTCTAAGTTGAAAACAAAAATTTGAAATTGCTATACTTAAAAAAATTAAAAATAATCCAAACCCCTAAAACTTCTGGTTTCTTTGTGTTTGAGGAAAATTCTCTGTGGTGGGAAGTGGAAAGATTCCCAGTGATGTTTGTAAACAGAATATGTGATCAAGAGGAACAATAGTAGGCAGCTGAACAGATTTGGGAGGTCCATGGGTTTTTTCTTTTCTTTTTTTCTTTCTGTAGTCAAAGTGAAAATAAAACTGGCTTCTAAGTTGGCAAACTCCTTTTTCTGGAACATTTCAAAGAATTACTGAGAAAACACATGTCCTGCTTAGCCTTAGCCTGTGGCTGAGACACTGGCCAAATCTGTTTTTGCTGCAATAGTGCACTCAGTTCTGCATTAACTAGAAGGCATAACTTTCTTTGTAACAAGACAACTCAATTGTTCTAGCTCTCACTGCACACGCAGCCTCACTGTTATGTAGCCTTTGTGAAAAATGGCACAGATCAACACGGATCAGTGGGATTTGGCTGATTTTACTTGAGCATAGAATCAAAATCCTTTTGATTTTTGGATTTGCTTAAAACACATTTAAAAATTTTTTAAAATAATGCAGGCTAACTGTTAAAATTTTTAAACATTACAGAACTATATAAAGTGTAAAATGGAACTTTTTCCTCTCCCTACACTTAACTACTCTCAACCCACCCATCCCCGTCCCTCTCTTTAGGATTAACGACCATAAATAATTTGCTATTTATTTTTCCAGATCTTTCTTTCTATTTCTTTTTTTAATGGCACACAGAAACATATGCAAGTATGTCATTTTAACCTAAAAAAAATAGGATCATATTATTTTGCAAGTTGCTTTTTTCTCCCCTCAGCTGTATGTCTTGACAACTCCTTTTATTGTCTGGTTTATATCAATGTATCATAATTTAACCATTTCTTTACTCATTTACACTTGGTTCCAAATTTTCACTATTAACAAAAAAAAAACCCATTGGACGTTCTTTGTATGTATGTCCTTTTGCACTTTTGTGAATAGTTCTGTGGGATGGAGTCCAAAAGTGGAATTGCTGGGTCAATGGGCTTGCAGATTTGAAAAACTGATAGGCACTGCCAGATCGGCTTCTAAAGTAGTTGTCTCTATTTATGGTCCCAACAAAGAAGAACATCATTCTCCCTAAACCCTTGACATTTGTGCTTCTTATCAATGTTTAAAATCTTCCAAGTCTGATTAAAGAAAAATGGCCTTTTGCTGTATTATTATTTTAATTTGCAGTTATCAGTTGATTCAGCAGGCTGAGCCTATTTTCATGTTTATTAGCTGTGGTTGTCAATTGAGGATGATTATGCGCCCCACAGGGCACTTGGCAATATCTGGAAACACTTTTAATTGTTACAACGTGAGAGGGGCAGGTACTATTGACATCTTGTATGTAGAAAGAATTATTGGCCTCAAATGTCAATAGTGCTGAAGTTTAGAAATACTGGTTTATTATTTTGTGTTTTGAATTGACCATTGATTTTTTTGTTACTGGGAACTTTTTATTTTTTTTAAAGATTTTATTTATTTTTCTTTAGAGAGAGGGGTAGGGAAGGAGAAAGAGAGGGAGGGAAACATCGATGTGTGAGAGATACATCTATTGGTTGCCTCTCGCATTCCCCCAACTGGAGACCTGGCCTGCAACCCAGGTCCGCAGGGTTGCAACCGGGAATCAAACTGGTGACCCCTCAGTTTGCAAGCTGGAACTCAGTCCACTGAGCCATACCAGCCAGGGTGGGAACTCTTTTTAAATTGAATTTATTAGGGTAACGTTTGTTAATAACACTATGCAATTTTCAGGTGTACAACATGTATAGTCTATTATGTATTTACCACCCAAAATCTAGGTTCCTTCCTTGACCATGTTTGACCCACTTTACCCACTTTGCCTTCCCCCTACCCTTCCCCTCTATAACCACCATTCTGTTGTCTGTATCTATGAGTTTGTTTTTGTTTGTTTTGTTAGTTTGTTTGTTACTTTAAAAAATATTCTACATATGAGTGAAATCATATTTTTTGTCTTTTTCTGTGTTATTTTACTTAGGATAATACTTTCAAGATCCATTCATGTTGCCACCGGTGGCAATGTTCTATCTTTTTTATGGCTGAATAATATTCTGTTGAATATATGTACCACATCTATATCTGATCATCTGTCGATGGACACTTCGTTTGTTTCCATGACTTGGATACAGTGAACATATAGCTGCAAATATCTTACAAATAAATGTGTTAATATTTGGGGGGGAAATATGTTAGGGACTCTTTATATTTTGGAGATCTTAATCCTTTGTTTATTGTATATATGCATTACAAATATTTTCCCTGTCTGATATTTATATGTAGTTCTGTTTTTGGTGTCTTTTGCACTAGAGAATTTAAAAATTTTATGTAGGCATATCTACTTTTTTTCCTTTAGGGCATCTTAATTTTGTACCACGCTTGGGAAATTTGCTTATCCCAAGCATATATAAATATAATCCTATATTTTTATTCCAGTATTTTTATAGTTTTATTTATTTCAATTTGTAGTTCTTTAATCTACTTGAAATTTGTTTCTGTATAGGCATGACAAAACTTTTAAGAACTCTCCAATTAAAAACCTTTCTCTTACAAATCTATAAGTAAGATTAATGCTACAGGAAGAGAAACGAGGTTTATCCAATGGTACCCTCTGAGTATGACTTTAGGGAGGCAAGTGAAGAGCCAAGGGACAAATTTGAACTCCCAAGAAGTGTCTTTAAAGCGCTCCAAGATCTGTCTCCAAAACTTTTTTCTAATTCCTTCCTAAGCTGTCACCTCCTTCAGAAAGCCTTCCTGGATTCCCCAGTTTACAAGGATGCTTTTTGCCTTTAATCTCTCAGAGCACTTTATTAAGGCATGCTTTCTGTTCTGCCTAGTCATTTTGCTTTGTCATTATTATTTCTTAAGGAAGTCTTTTTTGTTTAACCATCCAGCCAGCTTCTGAGGGGCAGTTCCTATGTGTCTCGCTTCAGTACATGATAGGTGTTTAAAAAACATTTCTTCAAAAGAATGAGAATGTGCTGCCATCTGCAGAGTCTGGGGACAGTTGCCTGAGAAATTGGCAACATCTTTGTGTGTGTGTGGTGGGGGATGAGGAACTAGGTATTTTTGCTGCTCCTTTGAGAGAAGGAAGGTCTGGGAAGGGGACGGTGAAGGAGCTCTAGCTGGTTTTGCCACTAGCCCTTAGTATGGCCTTGGGCAACCACTTCCTCCTTTCAGTTTAATCCTCTGAAAAAGAATAGAACTTTTAGATATGGCAAATATGAACTTCATGAGAGCAGGAACTATGCCTTTACTTCCTCCACTTAGTTTTCCCAACACCGTCCTCAGCATGTGACAACCACTAATCATTTGAAGAATGAATAATGAATGGATGCATGACTGAATGGATGGGTGATTAAATGGATAGACATTCCCCTTATGCCCTGTCCCATGCCCTGGTCAGGCATTGCTAATGAATTAGGACCCTTTTTTCCCCTCTGTATTCAGTTGTGGGCTTTTTGTTTTGTTTTGTTTTTTGTTGTAAAGTGTGGCTACAACAGATCCTGGTAATTAGTTGGTGTTAGCGCCAGGGAGAAAATCTGTGTGCCAGCTTTGTTTAGGAGTCTCCAGGTTCCTGCAGGCTGTGCCTGGGAGGTGAGATGGGGGGTGCTTTTTGTGTTCTGCTCCCTGCTCCCCCAAAGGGCATGAGTGCGGGCTGGCCCACAGTCTCCTGGGTGTCCCTGCAGGTGGATGCTGCTCATCCCTCCAGGGACCTGCTTTTCTTTATGAGCTTGGATTTCTCATAAAATTAACTCACTGCAAGGGGCCCCCGGGCCTGGGCTTTTTGTAAGGAAATGGGAACAATTAATGGGCTTATCTGATGAAAAGTAATGCTGCTAATGATTTATTAATTACCATGAATCTTATCTTTCCGCTTCTTATTAATCAAAGATGTCCTAGAGCTCTGGGTCTCTACATGAGGGGAGCAGACCTAGACGCAACCTTGGGGAGGGGATGTGGGCTGGAGCCGGTGCCCCTAGCTTCCCTTGATCCTGCTCTGAACTGCTCCATCTTGGGGATTAAATCCCCTTGGACTATGGGCCAGGAAGGCTGAGAGGGGCAAGGGAGGAGGGGCAACATGTTAGGCTGAGCACCTACTGTGCACCAGCCATTGTGCAAGATGCTTTATATCTACGTCCTCACTCCAGACCTGAAACAGAGGAATTATCATTCTTATTGCTTTAGATGAGGAAACTGAGGCCAAGAGATGTAAGGGAGGTTGCCTAAGTTACACTGTTATAAATGGTGGAGCTGGGATTTGAACCTGGGCATGTCTGAGCTTTGAGGGGATGCCTTTCAACTGGGAATAGAATAGGCAGTGCTCCCAGCTCTACAGGATGGTGTTCTGGGACCACAAGAAGTGGGGGTGGGTATGGTTCCTTCCTCTCTAGTCTTTGCTACCTCATGAGTGAGACAAGATTTATACCCAAGAAACAGTCAGGGACCACTGGGCTCAGGGCACACTTGCATGGGTGACCACTCTTCCCAGGAGGTCAGTGCTGGCAGCAGTGCTCCCTAGGGATAGGGATGTGTTTGGGGTCTTGCAGGTTGAATGGAGTTAATAGGATACTGTGGGGAGTGCATGGCATTCAAGCAAGGGAAACAGCTGACAAAGGTGAGAAGGGGCAGAAATGACCAAGCTTATTGAGTGGGGTAGCAAAGAGGAGTCCAGACCAACTGCACTGGGGGAAGGAGGAATCCTGGGGGAGGCAGCGATGGCAGCGTGGAAGGAGGGACCATCACCAAGTTGGGGCCTCAGAGCTGGTGGCTCCTGCCTTCCACAACCCCTTTCTGACTCTAGCAAAGACAGGAGCAGATATTTTATGTAGTCAAATGCTAACATGTGAGAATATGTGTGTGTGTGTATGCATCAGTGTGAATGTTTATGTGTGTTTGAGTGCATGTGTTCATATGTGAGATTCTATGCAAGCATTTAAATAACTGTGGGTGGGAATGTTTTATGTGTCTGTGTGAGTGTGTAAACATTTGTGTGTGTGCACAAATGCACATTGGTATGAGTGTGTTTGGGTGTGAAAATAAGCATTAGAGTGAGAGGAGCTCTGTGTGTGTGCAAGAGAGTATGTGGGGACATGTTGAGTGTGTCTGGCAGTCTTTGTTCTTGTGTGAAGGTGTGTTTGTAGGTATGCTGGGCTTCAGACCATGTGAGTTCTTGTCTGGAGAGGCTGAAGGGGCAGGCGGAGCTGTGGGTGGGCAGAGAGGAAAGCACAAGGCTCTGCAGGACCCTGGGGAGAGCATCTGAGAGGCCTGCCCTTCCCGGCACTTAGCTGAGGTACTGGACCTGGAGACAGGGTAGGGCCACTCAGACAGGGAGGATCTTCAGGTGAGCCCCTTAGTTGACCCATGAACTGGGAGCCTCTGCAGCCTGGGCCTTTTAGTGACTGGTGGACACCCTGGGGGGCCTCAGGGAAGGGAAAGAAGTCAGTTCAGGATCTCAGAGCCACCATCTTTAGGCTTTGACCCAAACTAGTCCCACCTCCTCTCTGTCAGTCCTTGATGACTCTGGGGCTGCCCCTTTCCCATCTCCTTGGCGGGGTGAGAGTGAGCAGAGAGCCTTTGTGGCAGGCAGGAGCTGTGTGGTGTTGGTGTGATATGGGGCCCATCAGTGCTGCTGCCAGAGCCCCTGGATAGGAAGGGCCACTATGGAACTTCTCAGCCCACTCAGTCCACCTGGGCCAGGCAAAGGTCCTTGGCCCCTGAGGTCACCTCTACCAGCAAATCTCTCTTCCACACAGAGGTCAGCTTGGCCAAAGACCCATGTAGGTCAATCCTGCTTTCTTAAGAACACACTTCTCATAATACCCAGCCACGCAACACATTTACTGGGACAATAGTCCCCTTTTATTCAGCAGAGTGCTTAGGAACTTCATGAGAACTCATCATGTGGAGAAATAGAACGTGGGGTAGGAGAGGCACTGGGGCAGGGCCTCGGGGGCTCCTCCTCATGATCTCAGGAAGGCGGCTTACCCCTCTGTCCTGTCTGCTTTCTGTAGGGTTGGCCCCACACCTCCCACATCCTGCTCTCAGGTGGTATTACTAATGCAGGGGCTGGGTCCACCCCTGTTGGCATGTCAGTGTCCCACATGGAGCAGCCCGGTGCCCACTGCAGTCCCCAGCCCAGGTCAGGCCCCCTCTCATTAGGCTCCACACACTACTCTGTTCCTGGCCCAGAGTGGGGGTGGGACGGCCTGCTGCCCCGCCTGCATCTGGGTGGGCCTGGCTCTCTTCAAGCAGTTGGGCTCCAGCTGCAAACTCCCAAACACATACTTCAGGAGGTCAGCCTGGCCCGCAGCTAGGGCATTCCATTATTCTGGTGACATATCTTTGAACATGCTGCAGTTCCTGCACCCCCAGCTCAGGCCCCAGTCCCAGCCGCAGAGCCGAGCCGTCTAGATAGGAGAGGAGTGCCGGAGGAGTGCTCGGCAGAAACAGGAGGTACTGATGCAGGGGACTGTGCTTGGAAGCCACCCAGCACTATCCTTTGGCCAAAGCACTGCCCTCTGCTCTTCTTTTCAAATGCAAATTCTTGGGGCAAGTAACATATGAGATTCTTAATTCCTGAGCATGGGAGACATTTTCTATGGTTTCCTCCAACAGGGGGAAGACAAGGGAGCCCTGGAAAAGGAGAAGTTAGTATTGGCCTACTCTATGGTTTTTATTTTTATTTTTCCTTGATCCACCCTATCTCTACTTTGTGTTGGAATCTACTTTGTGATTCCAACAGCCATATCTGCAAGAAGTTCTTCCCAGGTGGTTATTTTGAAATATTAAAAATGGCACTCCAGACAGGATAGCCAGGGAAAAGCATCCTGGGTAAGGACAGATAAGGCTGTTTTTAGCCCTGCCTGGCTATAATGTGCTGGGTGCCAACCAACAAGATGCTCAACATTTCTGAGCCCCAGTTCTTCAAGCTCCCACATCAACATTGCCAAGCCCCTTCCTGCCTGAGCCTTGGGACCCTTGGATGCCATCTGCCTGCATTCATGGGCACAGGGCACCCTTGCCTGTGGCTGGGAACCCTGTTGCTTTAGGGGATGGAGCAAAGGCCTGCTGCCTGAGGAGTGTGCAGATGTGCTGCTAGTATGAGAATGGTGGTGATTACCAGCCCCAGCCATGAGCCCCCAGCCAGATTGGCTGCTCCTGTGTCCATGCGATGTGCAGAGTTGAGGCTGGTTGGGTACCAGCTCCTTTCCCCAAAACTTATCATTTGTTGTGTAATCAAGGGGCTAGAATTGTGCAGGTGTCTCACTGTAATGGAGATGGTGGCTTTCTTCTTTTGAGCAAAGGGAACTCATTTATTGAACACTTGTATCCACTGGGTGCTTTACATGCTCATTTTATCCTCACTGCCAAACAGGTATTTGTGTTTTCAACCTGCAGCTGAGGAAATGGAGACTCAAGGAGGTTAAATAATTTGCCTGCCATTATCCAAGATGGAATTGGCTGGAATGGGATTTGAACCCAGGCCTGTCTCGCTGTGTCCCTTATTGCTTCTTTGGGACTCTCTTAGGCCCAACAAACTGTCACTTGAGCAGACAGAGCACTTCTCTCTGTTCTCACTGTGCCTTTACCTTCTCCTTCAGGGCATCGTGAGCTCCCACTGCAGCACCTCTCCTCCCGGGCACGTTAGACCTCAGCCTTCCCTGGGGTCCTGTGGTCTGGGAGAAGGGGCTGGTTAACTGCCCGTGTGGATTCAGGGGTATAGGATGCCACTCCGGCCCAGCGTTTTAAAAGAGAAGTCTGAACAAGAAGGCAATGCTGAATCTGTACTGTGTATTGGTGGAATTTTAGGTAGCTGGGAAGGTAGAAGAGACTGATTCAGACAATGTGACCCTCAGAGGCTCTTACCTCCACCTCTCTGGCAAGCTAGCCTATTCCTGTGTGTGGGCAGGCTTCCTTTAGCTGAGTTCCAGAAAACTTCTAACCACTGTTTTTTCCCTATCCAGAGTTCTTGTCCACACACACAAGTCAGAGTCAGTCTTAACCAATAAAAAAGGACACAGAAAGATTAGAAGAATGTACAAGTTGTCATTTATGTAGGGACCTGGGTGCTAGTGCTGGCTCCCGACTGGGCCCCTGGTGGCTGTGGGCAGCACTCGCCTCCTCTCTGGGCTTTAGTGCCTTCACGTGTAAAGTATGATGACTGTGCCAGTCAGGACTGTCTTGTTGACAAATGATAGAAGTCCAACCAGACTGGCCTAGGTCCGGAAGGGAATTGTATTGGCTTGTGTAAGTGAGCAGTCCAGGGTGGCTGTGCCTCCATGAGTGGGTGGGCCCAGGGGCTCCCACAGGTGAGGGGGTCTCAGGCTCTGTGTCTCTGCTTCCCTCCAATTGCCAACCCTCTTAGAAGACCTAACAGAGAGGAGGCCATACTTTCCCTGTCACTCGAGCAGAAGTCTTGAAAGTAGGCCTAAAATCTGACCTTGCTTTGGTCACCTTCTATCTCTGATCCAATCATTGTGGCCAGAGATAGAACATGCTGATTGCCAGGCCGAGGCCATGTGCCTTCTGTTGGCTGGGGGATATGGAGGCCTGTCCATCCAAGCTACATTACCTGAGGAGCAGGAGGGCTATTAGCTGAAAAGCAGAGGATGGATGATGATCAGGCCCCACCCACTGCTGGGTCAGTGGTTTTCCATCTCTGCCCTGGGCGCCCAGACCTCTGAGGAGGAACATTAGGGACATCTATAAATGGTAAAGTACTTTCCAAAGTCAGTAAGGATTTAAATGATTGGAGGAACCTGTTTATCATTTTTGGCTGCTTTCACTTTGGGATTTTACTTTGATAAATCTTTTTGATTTTGTTGGAAAAAAAAAGCCCAGAAATGACTGGACTAGATGATGTCTAAGTTTTCCATTTAGAACATTCTAGTGGGTTATATACCAAAGTGAATAGTTTTCTTCCATGAGGGACACATTTGAATAGTGGATCTTCAACTCTCCTTTGCCCAATGTCTTGACTCTGTCTTGACTCTGTCTTGTCCCTTTCTCTCCCAAATGACCCTGCTGGCTCTGTTAACATCTCTGTCAAGGGAGAGCCGAGCCTGCTTCATACTTTGCAAATATTCTTGCAGATGCAACAGGTAAACACCATGCAAGCACAAACCAGATGCTGGTTCTCACCTTACCAGTCTAACTGCTGAGTTACTTATCGATGGAGTGCTTCATCAATGCCTCTTTCTTGTCTGAATAACATGGGGCCAAAGGAAAAGAGCTCTCGGGTGGGCTGCCCCTAACGTTTGGAGGCCTAGAGTACAAATGGAGGTCCTCATACCATGTGTCCGTATAAGTTATAAATCTAGCTAACAGAGTTAAGTAAAACATGTTTTTCTTTACTTTGACAAATGCCCCTTTGTGATGATCTAGAAGGCTGGATTTAAATTTAGAATTCTCACACTCCTAGGAATTCCACACTGGAATGCAACAGCCTAGGGTGAGCCAGCCCCCAAACTCTGGCCCACCCCTGTTCTCTTCCCACCCTGGCTTGGCCTTTCTCTAGGAGGGGTTTACCATACAGTCCTGTGGACACTCCAGTCACTGTCCATGCTTCGTCACCAAACAGCCACCCTTGGTCATCTCACAGGCCAAGAAGTACACACACTGCAGGGGCTCATCTTGCCGTTGGTGGACAGAGCCAAGGAAGAAGCTCACTCAGGCCCTGCAAGGGGGCTCCGGGAATTCCTGAGTTCAGGACCCAGAATGTGCTCTAGAGGGGGCTCATGTGCAGGTGGGCCTGTCCTGTTGAATCTGTGGACCCCTCATCCTGGGGTCAGGGGAATAGCCAGAGAGGGGCAGAGCAGTACCATCTAAAGTGGTCGCATGGGAGCTCAGGGCCAGAGCCCTGCCTGACTGGGTCCAAGAGCAGTCTGCTCAGGTCAGTTGACAGACCTGAGCCTAGCTCCTCAGAAAGCAGAGCCTCTGAGATGGAGGCCCAGGGACTCTGATGGCTGTCAATTTGGGGAGCTTGACCCCTGACTTGGTCATTGGTGTTACTAGTTATGTCCAGGCCTTGGATTTGTGTATTTACAGTTGTCCACCACAGCTGGGTCTCAGGGAGCTGCTAGCAGTGGTGGAGGAGCAGGGCAGGAGAACAGTGGCTTCAGCTGAAGTACCAAGATCAGAGATCAAATACTAAAGTGAGTGATGAGGCAGTTCAGGATATGTATGTATTTTTCTAAGGGGATCTGGAGAACTGCTTTCATGACTCTGAAAATCCTTCATTCTGGAGGGAGCTGGAGAAGAAAGGGGGATTTTGGTGAGGATTTTATAGAAAGTTGCTGCAGTGGGTGAGACCTGAGAAGGCGAGTGGGGGAAGTCTGCCCTGGCCCTGGGCAGGTGGGAAGGGCTTCAAGGTCAGAGAGCCCAGACAAATCATGTGAGTTGTGGCACTGAGTGTGAGGGGGCTGTGTTTGGCCAGTGTCAGGCCAGGATTTGTCACCTGACACTGGACCCGATTGGGCTACGTGCACGGGACCCTGTCTGGAGCCATTTGGACTGCTGCTCATGTGGTCTGCCTAGAATAGGTCTTTGAAACCAGCCCTACCACATGTAGAATCCAGACCTCACCTCCTGGACATAATCCCCTCAGCTAGTCTGGGGACAGAGTCTGCTAGTTACTGCCAGTATCTACCCTACCCTTATTCCTCAGCAATGAGGTTTGTGGCTGGGAACATGACTGTGCAACTGGAGGCTGTTTCTTAGCTTCCCTTGCAGCTAAGCAGTGATCTTGTCACTATGTTCTCTCACCAATGGATTGTGAGCAGAAAAGTGTGTGAGGCTGTGCTGGTAATTGTTTAAAAACCAGCTCTTCAGGGAACATAAAGCTCTGATTGTCATGTTTGCTAGTTTCCGTGGCATAAATACTCACAGCACAGCTTATTTCAAGCTACCATGTTGAGTTACCAACATATATGCACAAGCGTTTCTTAGAACCAGTGGGATTCAGCTCTGGCACAACACTGGAGCAACTTCTGGCTCATGCCTTGGAACATATAGATGCACCCTTATTTCCCCTTCTTCCTTCATGCAGTCTGGAATGCAGACATGGTAGACAGCTGTCTCATGCCACGCAGGTGGGAGCAATGCTCTAGGGATAGGAGACCAACAAGGGAAAAAGTACTCGGGCCCCATTGACTTCTGGAGCAGAGAGGCCATTCTGGTTCAGATATTTACATGAGTGCAAAATGAACATCTATCTTGTTTAAGTCATTTTGATTTTATGGTCTCTGCCCTATATGACTAAAATTATGAAATTTAACTCACCCAGGAGCCCATAAAGACAGAAAGAGAGGTTGTCTTTAAGCAACATCTGCTTCCTTTTCTTTGTGCTAATAGAATTCAGTTGCTGTCTCTTCTCCCACTTTCTGCCTTGCCTGCATCTAGGTCTGACTTTTCCTCAGGGCAGATCCGCAGAAACTGCCCATGGTCACCCAGAAACCCCGCGAGGTTGGACGGCCGTGGGCTGTCCCACTTGGCAGAAGAGCAGGCTAAAGCCTGGACCGTCCACCTTGCTCTTGCAGTCTTTTGTTTCCACAGTCCAACTTATTCAACTGACTCTGGGCTCTGGGAAAGCAAGGGTCATGTCAATCTGTTTGCTATTGTAGCAAATAAAATAATCCCTCATGATGGGGTGGGGGAAGGGGGACTTGCAGACCTCAGGCTGGTACACTATCAAATGCAAGAATTTTGGGCAGCGCATTGGAGGTGTTAAGAGGCTCCCAAAATCTGAATAAGCCAGCAGTAACCACACAAGTCGCTGTGGCAGTGTCCTTGCATGACTGGGAGGCCTCCAGAGCAGACCGTTCCTGGTTCCCTTCATGACATCTCGTTTGATGGGTGTGCTTTATGGGCCGAAGTCTTTTTTACCCCTGGTTATACCACCTACCCAATTTGGAACTGAAGCAGAATCTTCTCTCTTTTGGAACTTAGCTATTCCTTAAGCAGGTTTTTGGTGAGACCAGTGGGAGGGGACATTTGACACAGTGGAGGTATTTTTGGTTGTCGTACCTGGGGAATAGATGCTATTGGCGTATGGTGGGTGGAGGACAGAGGTGCTACCAAACCTTCTACAGTGTACAGGACAGCCCCTACAACAAGCAATTCATCCCCAAATGTCAACACAGCATTGAGAGACGTTGGGCTAGAATTTACAGCCTTTGGGGTTGTGAGTTTCTGCAGAGGTTACAACTAGCAGGGGTAGCAAAAGGCCCTTCTGTGGTCAGGACCAGCCCCTCCAAGGCTCACATCACACACAGGCCACCTTGCCAGGGCAATGCTGGGGACAGTCACCTTAATGGGCAGTGGCTGACTTAGCTTTTGCTTCAGGAAGTGGCCTATAAGTCAACCTGGCTTACCTGTAGCTGGTAGAAGAATCATTGGCAGAACATTTCCTGCATGGCCATGTGAAAGCTGATTCAAGAAGTAAAAAAACAAGACAAAACAAAAAAACAAAAACACCCCCAACTACTTGCCCTTTGGACCAATAATTTCATTTCTAGGAACAAAACCAAAGCAAATAATTGGAGAAACACATAAAAATGTGTTGAGGGATATTCATTGCATTGCTGTTTGTAGTAGCGGTAAATCAGCAGCGGATTTACTATTTTTTACACTTCAATACATTCAGATGGTAGAAGGTTTTGCACTCAGGGTTGCATTCAGCTGCAAGGAACTGAAAATGTGACCACTGTGTCTTTAACAGATGAGCGTCTGTCAGCCAATAACAAGTCCAGAAGCAGGCAGTTTCAAGCTAGTGCAGCAGCCCGAGGATATTATTAAGAACCCAGATTTCACCTAGTTTCCTGCTTTCATCCTTAGGTCACAGGATGGTTGCTGCTTCTTCAGGTATGACTTCAGTATTCCAAAAATGAAGAAAGAAGAAAGGACAAAAGGCACAAAGCCACCTATCCCCTTTTATAAGCTTTACTAGAAGACCCACCCAGTGAGTGCTGCTTTCATCTATTGGCTAGAACTGTGTCACATGTGCAACCCCTATGTGCAACGGACTCTGGGAAGGTAAGAATTTTTGGCTTTCCGGCTTTTTAAATAAGCAAGTTAAGGGAGTGAGGGGGTTGGTCATCAGACCAAATGGCTGTTTAGTAGCCGATGTGCTGTTTCTACCACAACAAAGATGCTTTTAGGAATTTTTAGGTAACATGAAAACTTTCAGACCATGTAAAGTTTAGTGAAAAAAGTGGATAAAAAACTGTAGCTATAATATTATTCCAATTTCTAAAACAAATTATATCTTCACTACCCCCAGTTTTATTGAGGTATAGTTAACATATAACATTGTGTTAGTTTAAGGTGTACAACATAATGGCTTTTTTTGTTTTCTTGTCTAATTTTTGTTCTGAAATGTAAAGATCTTCCGAATTAGAGTATAGTTGACACACATTATTATATTAGTTTCAGGGGTAAAGCATAGCGAGATTTCACATTTGTATACCTTACAAAGTGATCACCCCAAAAAGTCCGCTATCCATCTGTCACCATACGAAGTTATCATGATATTATTGGTATTACTAATATTCCCTATGTTGTCCTTTTACATCCCCGTGACTTATTTACAAGTTTGTACCTTTTAACCCCTTTAACTTCTCTGCCCACATCCCCACTGCCCAACCCTCTGGTAATTATCAGTTTTTCTGTATCTATGGGTCAGTTTGTTTTGTTTGTTCATTTCTTTAGTTTTTTAGATTCCACATAAGGTGCACAACATGATGGTTTGGTTGCCACAAGTTCCGTTAATATCTATCATCTCATAGAGCTGCAATTTTTCTTCTTGTGATGAGCACTTTTAAGCTCTACTATCTTAACAACTTCCTAATAGAAATACAGTGTTGCTAACTGTAGCCATCATGCTGTGCCCTATGTCCCGTGACTTATTTTACAGCTGGAAGTTTGTACCTTTTGACTCCCTCGCCCATTCCATCCACCTCCAAGCCCCACCCCTGGCAACCACCAATCCATTCTCTGTTGCTGGGAGTTCTTTTTGTTTTTTAGATTCTACATGTAAGTGAGATCATGCAGTGTTTGTCTTTCTCTGTCTGACTTCTTTCACTCAGCACAATGCCCTCGGGGTCCATCCATGTTGTCACAAATGGCAGGATGTCCTTCCTCTTCTGGCTGAATGAAACTCCCTTGTGTGTCTGCACTAGGTTCTCTTCATCCGTTCATCTGTTGGTGGACATTTCAGCTGTTTCTCTGTCTTGACTTTGGTAAATTCTGCCACATGAACGTGGGGTGCATGTTTCTGTTTGAGATGGTGATTCAGTTTCCCTTGAATATATACCCAGAGGTAGAATTGCTGATCATATGTTAGTTCTATTTTTAATTTTTTGAGGTTTAAATTTTATCATAGAAAAAATCTGGGAGCATATACATGAAAATATTAAGGGATGATTTGGGGATTTATATATATTTAAATTACCTTTTAAAACAAAAGGAGTTTTAAAAAACTTTGGCAAGTCTTCATCTAACAAAACATCTGAGGCTAGACATCCTCCCAGACTGATGGAAGCTGGGCTGTGAGGTGGTGGCCCTGACCATCGACATTTCCAGGAAATGGGCTGGTCTGAGGGATTGCAGAGGATGTCCCGTGCCTTCTGTCCCGGGCTGCTCCCGTGGGTCCTCTCTTAGAACTCCACTTCTGCGTCCCGTCCAGAGGCTGACGCGCCGCTGCAGAACGGTTCTGCACTAAGCTGGGATCAGGCACTGTACCAGAGGGAGTGGGCATCCTTTGTCTCCCTCAGAGGTAGGGGCCTTCAACCCTGGGGAGAGGGAGTGGGTCCAGAGGAATCTCCAGGGCAGAAGTGGAGAAATTTGAAGACAGGGAATGAGGAAAACATGCAGGCAATGGGTGGCCTTTCTGGCCTTTCCTGGGGCTGCCTTGAGCTGAAGGAATGGAGGGAGCAGCAGGAGGACAGGCTGGGTAGGCAGTGTTGTCAGGGCTGGAGGCCTGGGTCTGCACCTCACCTCTCTGAGCCCCAGTGGAAAGGGCAAAATGATGATGGGGATGATGATGATCATCATAATAAAAATAGTAGTAGTAGTATAGGGAGACCAAGAGTTCACTCTCACTGAGCATGTCTCTGTGTTTCATGAAGTTCTTGATGACGGATGTAATGCTCACAGTTCCCTGAGGAGGTACTTTTTATTTTATTTTTATCCTCTTTTTATTTCCATGTTGTACAGAAGCTGCACAAAGCTGCAGAAAAGTGGCCTGCACGCTCTAAAGTTGGCCAGCCTGGGTTCAGTGCCCCACCCATTAGCCGCAGGACTGGGAAAGGGACTGAAGTGCTCTGCGCCTCAGTTTCCTCCCTATAACATGGAGATCATAGCAGGATCTACATCATAGGGTTATTGTGAGGACTAAGTGAATTGATACAGGTAAAGAGCCCTGCACAAGGTCTGACCTGTAGTCTACCCTCAATAAAATGCCAAGCTCTATTAGTATAAAGTCTTGTACAGATCAAAAGAAATAGTGTACCTAAAATGGCAGGAACACAGAATGTATCCAATAAACGTGTCTGCTCTGATATAGGTGACACCTGCTGTACTCACCCCTGTATTTGATACATGAGGAGACTGAGGCCTGGAGAGAGAGAGAAGGGAATTTCTAAAGGTCACACAGTGAAAGTGGGACAAATCTAAGACCTGCATGCCCATGGTATCATATATACCTGGGACATCTGAATGCAGGTTTCCTGGCTCCTAGCAAAAACTTGGGTACACACAGAAAACCTTCTCAGAAAAACTTAAGGAGGTACAAGAGGGGACTTGGCAAAGCATCTAGGGGTAGAGGCCTCATACCCGTGCCCAGGGTGGGAAATGGTCTCAGGAAAGGTTGAGGATACACTTGCCACCACCTGGATGTTTGCTTTCATGAGGCCTCCCCCCAGGTTCCCCTTAGCCTCAGGTGGCCCTTCCCTGGTGGTAGACCAGGTGTCCCTGAGCCATCCCAGACCTGGTCTCTCTCAGAATGAAAAGGATGCTTCTTGCTACACTCGAGTCCCTGAGCGGTTGCTGACTTTTGTTCTCCACATCCTGTTCCCCTGGGCTTAGGGGTGTCATTATGGATGACCGTCCTAGAGTCCCACCACCTGGCCTTTCTCAGTGGCCTTGGCCAGGAAGCCAGATGGAAAGTGAAATTCAGTAGCTGTAGGTATCAAAGGCACCACACTATGGTGAGCAAGAAGCTCTGGGGAAGCCTGAGTCTGCCCTGGCCCTGGCCCCGGCCCCAGCCCCTCTCCCCACCCAGGGCTGACAGCCACAGGACCAGCCTCCTCTTGTGGGCCACGTGGCCACATGGCCACATGGCCTGTGGTTTCAGGGCTGCCATACACAGTCTTCACCTTCACAGTTTAGGTTTGCCGAGTAGTCCTGGACACTGGTTAGGCCAGACCCAAGATACTTTTGGGTTGATGAATGGAAATAAATGTGGCATGAAACTGTTTTTAGCATTTTGAGAGGCTGATCAGAAAGCCAATATTTAACCCAAATGAAGAGTACCAGGTTATCTAAGGCAGTATGGCATGTGGCTGAAATTTTACCATCTCTGCGTGGTTAGTCCATCCTAAGTCACCAGTGCTCGTTAGCATTGATGTCATCATCAGATTCCCAGGATAGTGGGGGGAATAATAAGAGGAGCCCTTTATGGTGACAAGGTGATGAACCCAAGATTGGATGACCCCTGAAACTCTTTCAGTTTCTGAGATTCTGTTTCTAAGATTGGGTCTGAGCTCTTGCTGCTCAACCCGAGGTGTACACATGGGCACGGCGGGGCTCTAGAAGCCAAGAGGTGAGCGTGGCTTGTCTGTCTGTGGTGTCATGTACAACTGGGGATATCTGATTGAAAGTTAGTTAGCTGGTAGGTAATTAAACACATGATTTTTCTATTAAAAACATAACCCAAATTCTACCTTGGAATGCTTGAAGGCCTTGTCATTCTTTTCAAATACATTGGCCCCTCATTTTTTCCCTTAACCCCTTCAACATTATCCTAAAGAAAAGATCTAGCTAATTCAAATTGGTTTTAACCCAAGGGAAAGAATTTCACATCATAGAATTTCATTTTCCCCTCTCCTCTTCCCTGTAGACCACTGTGGATGTGGTCACCCCTAGCTGGGGAGGCAGTTGGTTGGGTGCCCCTGTTTCCCCATGGTGGTCTCTGGGTTGAGGGCAGGCCCTGGAGGGACATTTGGATGTTTACTGAACCCCCAGGGCTCTAAGGCTCAGCCCCTCCTTTTCCTTTCTTTTGGGTGGTAGGTGGGAGGCCCATTTCCCTAGTAGGGCTTTGAGGCCTCGTTAGTGTCTCCTATAAGAAACACTGTAAGGAGCGCCTCAGCTCAGGCTATGCTCAGTCATCAGCAACAGGTCAAGAGATTTGACTGGGTTCACTCCTATGGTTGCATTGATCCTGTGGGCACCTTTCTGATGCAGCCACCGATTGTCCATGTATCCCTCACAGAAGGCAGGCAGAGCCCCTGTTGGAAAGGCAGAGGGAGTGTGGGAAAGGATGCTGGACCTGCTACAGAGAGGTGGGGCAGGACCGGTAGGGGGCCATATATTCCTGTCTAGGCCTTAGGCTATTCTCAGAAACAGAATGGCAGGGAGGGCATGTGAGGAGGATTGGTGGGGGGTGGTGCTGCCAAAGCCCTTCCCAGCTCTGCTGTGCTATGTGTACGTTCACAATCTGGGCTCTCCTCTAAGAGCTTGGATTTAGAAGGCACTTCTTGTAGATGGAAAGTGCAGGGCTTTCTCAGGGGCAGAGGGGCATAGTGGTTTAAAACAGGCTCTTGGGCCAACTGAAGTGGTTCCCATCCCACACTGCCACTTGGTATAGGGGTGACATTGAGTAGGTTATTTAACACTCTGTGCCTTGGTTTCTCCATCTGGGGATATAGTAGTGCCTGACCTCACTATAAGGATTGATTAAGATAATTTAGCTAGACTGTAACATGATAACAACCCCATAAATGTTGGCCCCACTTGCTTGACCACTACAAGCTGCAAGCCTGCAGTGCTCAGAGTTCCCATTGTCCTTTGTGTGGGTACAGCCTCAGGGAGCCATGCAGTGCAGTGGCCCCAAGTAGGTGCAAACAGTAGCCCAGTGAGGATGGGTGTCATGATTCACTGTTTTCTAAGTGAGGTCCTTAGAGTTTATTGTGAACCAAACAGCATGCTAGATTGTGGGCAGAGATGCATGGGACAGAACCTCTGCCCCCTGTAGTGTGCCTGGGGAGTCCGGAGCACCCTGTGAAGTTGTTAGACAAGGCATGGCAGCAGTGGGCCAGATTTTCATGGCTAGCACAGGAATGCCCTGGTCAGAGATAGGCCAAGACATGCTCCTTCCCCCTGCCAGTGCCTCCTCCTTCAAACTGGATTTTTGTCCCCACACTGGCCCCTGGACACACTGGCAGAGAGGAGCTCTTCTGTTTCTGGCCCTGATTGGGTTTGGATATGATGCCTGGGATGATGATGGTCATCTTTTGAGGCCATTTGTGGATAAGCTGATATGGAGAGTGGATGAGCATGAGTGGGAAAGTACCTGGTCCTTGATGTTGTGCTCTCCCAGCTCCCACATCTGCTCAGGCCTCTCTTGCCACCTGGAGGGCCGGCCATCTCCCAGTCTCAGTGTGTCTAAAGCCTAGCCATGGTTCAACACTCAGTTCTAGCATTCCCTGATCTCCTAGCAGAGGGGACCTCTGAGCTCCCAGAGCATCTGCCCCTAAACCCTTACCATGGCCATTCTCAGAATGTCTGCATCAGGTTCTGATACCTTTCTATGTGCACTGAGGGCAGGGGCTATCTGGCCCACTTCCCCACTCCTGTGGGACTGCATTTTACCTGGCAACCCAACAGAGAGGGAGCGTGAGAGTGGCTGTCCCAGAGCAGGAGGGTTTGGGCTTTCACTGATGCTGTTTGCTAGCCTGGGCAAATGTACTCTAGAGGTGCTGGCTACCATGTTCCTACAGGGCAATGGTGACAGCCTGGATACTTGAGAATATGTTTGACTAGGAAATGCCTTCTCTTACATCTAAGCCACTCTTCCTACCCCAGACTCTGCCCATGGGCCCTGGGCAGGGGCAAGGAGGTGTGTCCCAGCCTCCTCTGCAGCCCTAGCCGTAGCTGATGGAAGCTGACAGGCTGCCTAAAAACACGCAGCAGCCTGACGCCCCACTAATCTCCGCATCATCTGTGGGTGAATGTTTCCAACAGAGGTGGAAGAGACGATAAAAAGAGCAGTGTTCCTGCACGCAGCACTTCTAGTGAAGCGTGCTTGCATGGTGATTCACATCAGCACACTTTTAATATCCATAAACCCATGCCGGCAAGGATGGGAGCAGCCTTGTGCCAAAGCTTTGCAAATGTGCTGGACTTACAGGAGACTGGCCATTGAACAGGCAGGCAGGCAGTCTTGCTGCTGAATTCCTCCAGCATGCCGTGTGCCAAATGCAATGTCCATGCCACATGTCCCTGTGGGGTTTCCTGAAACCTCTGGCCCAGCTCCTCAAGGTTCCCACACCTTGGCGAAGGTTTATCCAAATAGCCATTCTTGGAATTTGTTCCCAGGGTGAAGTTGTTCCTTCCCCAGAGTTGGACTAACAGCTTCCCGCTGCTGGACTGATGGGTCTGACAGTCAAAGGACCTTGTGGCCCAGTGATGGTGGGTATCCAAGGGCCTGGTCCTGGTGATGGGGCCAGGAAGGATGTAAGAAGCATCACTTAGCTCACCAGTCTTCCCATAGAGGACCCAGAAATGTTCAAGGAGCAGACATTGCTACCCAAACCAGTAAAACATGGTCCCTGGTCTCAAGGAGCACTCAGGCTTGTTGGGAAACTGAAGGACTAAACAAATCAAGAGGACAGTTATAGGACAATATGTGGTCTAGGAAGAGAATGGCATGGTCCCTGAACTCAAGGAGTGGGTTGCCACCCCACTGAGGTGATCAGAGAAGCTCTGTGGAGAGAGGAACTTTTGAGGGATGGGCCCCTTTCCAGTGGAGAGGTGAGGGGCAGGGCTCGGTTGCTGAGGGTGGGCAGCAACCAGTTGGGCCCCTTGACACAGTGTATGGGGTGAAGATCTGGGAGAAGGGATGGTGATAATGAGGAAAACTCCCAACCCGTGGCTCTGAGAGTGGAAATGCCGAGCACACCAGCAAGACCGTAAGTCCTGAGAGGAGCTGCTTGTCTGGTTTGGTTGAGTGTGGACACCAGTGTTATTTCCTGTAACACCCAGGTAGGAGCCATCTGGACCTGGCCTCGTGCTTACCAGTGTCCAGAGGGAGAGGCTCTTTGGGTTGAGACTTTACAAAGACCACAGATGGTGTAGTTGGGAACTACTGAACCTTCCACAGTGTGCCGTGGGTTAACTCCCACTGGCTCAAAGTGAGTTTATGTCAACACCCAGACCTAGGCGGCCTTGAACTAGCAAGGCCTAGAAAACAACTCTGATCCTGTATAGGCAAGAGGTCTTATCCTCCAACTTTTGCTGATCCTCTTTGGTCTGTCCTGTGACAATCTGTGCCCAGATTATAGCATCTGGAGATGGTAGGATGTTTATTGGTTTCTGCAGATAATTCTCCAGCCCTGCTAATGAAGTTGTTTGAAGTTCCCAGGGAAGAAAGTGTTCAGGTTCCTGGGTCAGGGCTGGGAAGGCACCCTGTGTGGTGCACTTTCCTGGACCTCCAGATCGCTTGGCAGTACTAACCCCATCCCATCCCACTCTTGCTCCCCCCCATAAGTGATCCCCATCTTCTGTGTCCTACTTTGGGTGGGAAGGGGCCTGAAGAGTCCATTCTGAATGCTGAGGTGGCACCTGGAGATCCTGGGAACCTGTTGGGAAGAAAGAGAGGAAGGGGAGTCCTTTCTTGATTTTTTTTTTAGGCACGGTTCAACCACCTACCTCCAGGGAGGCTGGTGTTGGGGGAGTTTGGACCCTAGAGAACCCAGCAGCTTTCCCTCTCTAGGGTGGGGGGACCCAAGAAACACAACTCTGGATTTAATGCCTGGATAACAGCAACATTAGCACAAAATGGTTAAATAAAAACAGATACCCAGTTAGTGATATTTGCAAAATTTGTAATGGAAAAAGGACACCTCTTCTCAATCTCGGGTAGGCAAAATTCTCTTAGTAACAGACTTTCTCTGACTCTCCACCAGCCCCACCATGTAGTGCTTTCATCTCCACATTGACGTTCCAAACAGGTGATGATAACAACCCCAACATCCTTCGTTTTAGCCGCCACTGCAAAGAGCTCATCATGATGTGAACTGTGCTGCTTGTGCTCAGTAGATGTAGAAAAAGTATTTGATAAAATTCAGCATCAATTTATGATAAAAACTCTAATCAAACTAGGAAACTAGAAAGGAATTTCCTCAATCTAATAAAATATATTTACAGAAAAACCTATATAGCTAACATAAAACCCCCTATAACATTATACTTAATGTCAAAATACTGGACACTACCTTCTGAGGCTGGAAGCCAGACAAGGGTGCCCATTGCCACCACCTCTTTCACTGCTGTGCTCAGGGCCCAGACAGCACAAGGAGACGTGAGGGTTTGAAAGCAAGAACTAGACAGATCTCTATTTGTGGATGAAATGACTGCATGTTGGAAAATCCAAAAGAATCTACAAACAATATTATTAATAAGTACATTTAGTAAGACTACTGGATATAAAGGCAATACACACAAATCATTTCTTTCTCTCCCTTCCTTCCTTCCTTCCTTCCTTCCTTCCTTCCTTCCTTCCTTCCTTCCACAAAGAAAGTAAAGGTTTCTTTAATTAAATGGTGGCCAAGCTTGGTTATTTGTATTTCTATAACTCGTAATCAGAAATTGAAAAATTAAATTGAAAAAGTGATATTACTTATAATTTCACCAAAAATTAAATATCTAAAATAAGTATAATAATGTATTAAACCTCTACGCTGAAAACTATAAAATGGTGTTGAGAAAATTTAAAGAAGACCTAAATAAATGGAGAGATGTTTCATGCTTATGGATTAGGAAATTCAATATTGTATTAAAATGTCACTTTTTCCAACTTGAATATTTTTCCCAGTATTCAATTCAACCCTAATCAACTTCACAACAGAATTTTTGGGGATGAATATTGACAAATTGATTTTGAACTTTATATAACAAAGCAAAAGCCTCAGAATAGCCAAGCAATCTTGAAGAATAAGAACAAAGTTGAAAGATTTTCACTTCCAGATTTCAAGACTTATTATAAAGTGGCAGTAGTTAGGACAGTGTAGTATTGGCATAAGGAGAGGCAAACAAACTAATGGAACAGAATAAAAAGACCCAATATGTAGTTTCTTGATTTACAACAAAGATGCTACTGCAGTGTGGTAAAGGGAAGGATCATTTTTGCCAAAAATGATGGCAAAGCAATTGAATATCAGTAAAAACAAACAAACAATATTGTCATCCAATCCATGAATGTAGATGTCTTTCCATTTGTTTATGGTTTTAAAAAAATTTCTTTCATCATTATTTTGTTGCAACAAAACGTGTTTTCAGTATGCAAGTTTTTTACCTGTTTGTTCTAAAGTATTTTATTTTTATTGGTGCTATTGTGAGATTGTTTTTTAAATTTCCTTTTCAGATAGGTTGTTGTTAGTATGTAGAACATTAGTATGTGTTGATTTTGTATCCTACAACTTTACTGAACTTGTATATGCTAACAGTATTTTTGTGGAGTCTTTGGGTTTTCTGTGTACAAGACCATGTCATCTGTAAACAGGGACAATTTTGCTTCTTCCTTTCTTATTGGATGCCTTTTATTTTATTGTGTTGACTGATTTCTCTGGATTGAGCTTCCAGTACTGTGTTAAATAGAAGTGGTGAGAGTAGGCATACTTGCCTTCTTCCTGATCTTAGAGGGAAAATTTTAAGTTTTTCACTATTAAGTATGATGTTTGCTGTGGGCTTTTCAGATGTAGCATTTATTATGTTGAGGTATTTAAAAATATATTATAAAACTACAGTAATCAAGACAGCATGGTATTAGCATAAAAACAGAAATACAGGCCAGTGGAACAGAATACAGAGCTCAGAAAGAAATCCATGTATTTACGGTCAACTGATCTTCAACAAGGGTGTGAGGAACACACAGAGGATAGAGACAGCTTCTTCAACAAATGGTGTGGGAAGCTATACCCACGTGCAAAAGGGTGAAATTAACTATTATCTTACACATGCACAAAAATCAACTTGGAATGAATTGGAGACTTAATAAAACCTGAAAATAAAACCCCTAGAAGAAAATAGGGAAAATCTTCATGACATTGGTCTTTGCAGTGATTTCACAGATATGACCCCAAAAGCAAAGGTGAAAAAACAAAACAAATAAACAAGTGGGATTCTATCACACTAAAAAGCATCTGCACAGCAAAGGAAATAGTCAACAGAGTGAAAAGGAAACCTACAAAATAGGAGAAAATATTTGCAAATTATATATTTTATAAATATATAACATACTCCTACAACCCAATAGCAACAAAACTAACAACCTGATTAAAAAATGGGTTCAACCAGAGTCATTGAAATTAAGAACAATCTAACAATAGCCAGAGGGGAGGGGGGAGGGGGCAGTGGGAAGATATGTTTTCAAAACTACTATAAAGGACATGTGGACAAAACCAAGGGGGAGGGTGGAAGCAAGGGAGGGAGGTGAGTTTGGAGGGGATGAGGGGGAGGGGTGGGAAGAAAATACGGACAACTGTAATTGAACAACAATAAAATAATTTAAATTTTAAAAAGCAAACATTTTAACCTCCATCAATAAAAACAATGGGTTCAGACAAAGAACATGTACAAATGACCCATGGACATGGACAATGGTGTGGGGGTTGACTGTGGGAGCAGGGGGTGGGCTGGGCAGAGGAGCACAAAGGGGAAAAAATTGGGACACCTGTAATAGAATAACAATAAAACATTTAAAACATAAATAAAAAAAGAATGAAATAATAGAAAAATGAGTTCAAGACTTGAATAGACATTTCTCCAAAGAAGACATACCAATGGCCAATAGGTGTCCCAATAGATGCTGAACATCTCTAATCATCAAGGAAATACAAACCAAAACAACAATGAAATATCACCTCACATTTGTTAGGATGGCTATTATCAAAAAACAAATAAAAGACAAAAATATTGGTGAGAACATGGAGGAACTGGAACCCTTGCAAGCTGTTGGTGGAAATGCAAAATGGTGCAGCCACTATGAAAAACAGTATGAAGGCTCCTCAACATTAAAAAAAAAATAGAACCAGTAATCCCACTTCTGGGAATTTATTCAAAAGAATCAAAATCAGGATCTCAAGGAGCTATTAGCATGCTCAGTTTCTCTGCAGCACTATTGACAATAGCCCAAATTTGGAAAAAATTTAAATGTGCACCCAGAGGTAAATGGATAAAAAAAAGATACATCATATAATGGAAGACTAGTCAACATTTAAAAAGAAGAAAATTCTGTAATATGTGACAACATGGATTAACTTTGAGGATATTATGCTAAGAAAAATAATCCATTCACAGAAAGACAAGTACTGCATTATTCCACTTATCTGAGGTTATTTATGATAGTAAAATCATAGAATCCAAGAGTGGAATGGTGGTTTCTAGGGGGTGGGGAGAGGAGAAATGAGGGGTTACTAATCATGGGGCATGAAGTGCCAGTTAAGCAAGGTGAGTAAGTCCTAGAGGATTGCTGTACAACATTGTACCAGTAGTCAATAATACTGTATTGTATAGTTAGAATTTTTAAAAGAAGGTAGATCTGGCATTAAGTGTTCTTTGCAAAATTAAGAAAAGAACACAACTTTTGCTTTTAAGGGAACCCCAGGAAAACCAGCATCAGGTGGCCCCGGTTCCCCTCATCTGGGGTCTCGGGAGCTGGGAATGTGGAGACTCTGGATTGATGACATCTGGGTGGGAGTGTCCGGCTGGGTGGGGGAAAGGATGATGGCTCCCTGATACGACCCCCAACATCCTCCCACCTACAAAGGGAAAAATAAGAACCAGAGACCCAGGCACTCCCGGGAGGTCTGGTCCTGACAGCTTCCTCCCGGAACAATGAGCTGACACTGGATAGTCTGCAATCACCCGCCAGTTACTCTTCCTGTCCAGGCTCAATCAGCGTGTCAGGGCCCCGGGAAAGGAGGTGGCGTCTCTGGATATGCAGGTTCTGGTTGGACAACCTCAGGGTCCCTAAATGCATTCCAGCTCCCCATGTTCTAAACCAATTGCTTTGCCTGCATGCTTTTAGAGGGATGTTAGAAAAAAAAAAAGGTGGCCAACTGTGTTCATTTGTTTCAATTTCCTTTGCCTAAAGATGACATGTGTTGTGTTTATGCTGGTGGTCTCCAGTGCTGGGGTGGCTGCAGTCACATGCTTGTTGAGAGAGAAGGGGTGACTCTTGGAGAAGGTCTGCCTTGCGCTGTAGCTTAGTCTTCTCTTCCCAAGGCTGGTTTAAGCTTTCACATCGTACTTCAAGTCTCTGCTCGTGCTGGCTGCTGAAGACAACAGGGAAAGGACACAGTCCTTATCCTCTAAAAGCTCATAGCTGAGTGGAGATGAACATGCCTATATCACAAGCAATGGTAGGAGGCACAGGATAACACAGGACACGGGGAAGGCACCTGCCTCTCTGGTTTGTGGAACAGAGCTCTGGCTGGGGCACAGGACTCCTGGGTTGTAGACCTACATCTGCTATTTTTTATACATCACTGTGCAAAATGAAACCCATTTCTTACATTCTGATGGCCTCAGTTTTTACCTCTGTAAAGTGGGAGAGAAGATTGTCCTGGCCATCCCACAGAACCATGACAAGAGGCAGAAATCAACTGTGAAGGTGCCTGGGGCGAGGGGGTAAATGTGACGTTTATGTTTGTTCTGTTTGCTGCTGCCCATGAGCAAGTGGCTATGACTTGGATGTTGTACTTGCAGAAACTGTACTTTGAATTTCTTTGTGTGTCTGAGTATACCCAGGGTCCTCCAAGACCACCTCAACTCCCACACAGCTCCTGTGCACCTCAACATGAAGGTGTGATTGGGCAGCGTTGGCTGGTGGCCCAGCTGTCCCAGTGGGAGCAACTGGGTGCAAGTCCGCGTGGTTCCGCTTGATGGTGCCCACCACATGGCTGGAAGCTGGAAGTGGGCATGGGAAGGGGCTTTGCAGTTGTACAGGATGAGTCCTGTCCTATAACTCTCCCACTTCATCGTGGAGCCTGTGTTTGTTTCCTTCTTCCTCTCCCTGCACATCGGATGAGTATTGGAATGTCCCTGCCTGGAGGTAGCAGTTTCAGAGGAAGCTGGAGTTGGAGGGTCACAGGATGAACAATGCTCCTGAGGTGACAGGATGAGGACTGGGGCACTTGGAAAAGGGTGACTCTCAGGTCACAGGAGTCAGGAGGCAGGGGACAGCTCTCCCTTTATCACCTTGCTCCTCTTTTTCTCTCTCCCTTCCCTTTATTTCCCTTCTTTCCCCATCTTTCTCTCTCCCCTCTTAATCCCAGCTCTGCATGGGTGTCCTATCTTCCTCAGATGCACTCAGCCCAAAGGCAGCAGCACAAACATCTGTTCCCATCTTCATTCATTGCTACTGCACTTTCTTTACATCTTTGGTCTAATAACTGCTTTAAAATCTTTGTCTGCTAATTCCAACATCTGTGTCTCCACTAATTGTCTTTTCTCTTGCAAGTTGGATGTTTTTCTGTTCTTCATATATGTTAAGTAATATATTTTTTTAAGATTTTATTTATTTATTTTTAGATAGAGGGGAAGGGTAGAAGAAAGGGAGGGAGAGAAACATCCATGTGTGGTTGCCTCTTGCATGCCCCCTACTGGGGACCTGGCCTGCAACCCAGGCATGTGCCCTGACTGGGAATCCAACCTGTGACCCTTTGATTCACAGGCCGGCGGTTAATCTACTGAGCCACAGTAGCCAAGACTAATATATATATATTTATTGTATCCTGGACATTGTGAGTATAATGTTGTAGAGGCACTGGGCTTTGGTATATTCTTGCAGAGAGTGTTGATTTTTTTGTTTTAGCTGGTAATTACCTTGGTCAGACTCCAACCACAGACTCTGTTGCTGGGGCAGCAATGCAAATCTCACTGAGTTCTTTCATCCACAGCTGGACAGCTTTGAGCCTGCTCCATGAAGGCATGGGTCAGCACTCACCAGAGGCGTGACAGTGAGAGCAGAATTCAGGGCTCCTCATCTTTGACTCTCTCCTTTCTAGAATTCTCCTTTCACTGTCTGGAAGCCAAAGTTTTCCCAAGCTTTATCCTCTATTTCTTTAGGCCAGAAAAACTAAGAGTTTTTATATGAGCTTTAGTCATTCCACATGGTGCTCTCTGCTCAGTGACTGCTTAAGCCACAAAAATGGGAAAGAGCCTATTCTCTATCCCCCATCCCAAATGCCAACTTCCATCCAGAATTTGCCTGCTTTTTTTCACTGTCCAGTGCCTTTAGATAGTTGTATTTTTAGTTTCGTCCAGAGTTAATAGTTATTATCCCTGGGAGGGTTGGTCCATTAGGAGTTTACTTGGCAACATCAAAAGTAGAACTTACTTCTACTTTGCTATTCCATCATTTTTAGCATGTGGCCTTCCTTTTCAAGACTGTCTCATGGTTGCAAGATGACTGCTGTGGCTCAAGCCATCTTGTTAACATTTCAGGCTGGAAGAGGGATTAAAGAGGAGAGGCAACATGTGCTTCCCAGCTGTATCAGGCACCCTTTAAAGGTCATCAAGGAACATATATAAAGGACCCATGGACAAAGTCAAAGGGGAGTAGGATTGAGGGTGGGAGGTGGGGGTGGGTGAGGCATGGAAAAGTGGTGCAGGAAAATGGAGACAGCTATACTTGAACAACAATAAAAAATACTCCCATAACTCTCCCTTAATAACTTGAACCTACATCCTATTTATTGGTCAGAATTTAATTGCAAGATAGGAATGAGATGTGATTATTAAGCTGGGCACATTGCTGTTCCCAGTAGAATTAGAGCTAAGTAAGTAAAAAAGGAGAGAAAATGGTTTTCAGGAAGGCAGCTAGAAGCTATCCCATTTCATAGGGGTATTGTGAAAATTAAATACATTAATACATGTTCACTGCTTAGTACCACTCCTAGAACATAGGAAGCGCTCCTTTAATGTTGGTTTTCGTATTGCTGTATGTTCCACAGTAGACATATTGAAGCCCAGGACATGATGAGGATCCCAAGGAGAGACTCTAGCCCAACTAGGAACAAAGGGGTGACAGGGAAGACTTTTTGGAAGCAGTAACACCTGTGCCAAATCAGAAAGACAGAAAAATGTTAACCAGGTGAGAGAGGAAAGGAGTCCCAGGCCAGAGGAGCAGCACTGAGTGAAGGTGTGGCGGTGAGAAACAGCCTGCTATGTAGGATGCACTAATATTCCATATAAAGCACAGAATGGTGAATGAAGAGGCATGAGAGGTCAGGGCTCAGATATGGAAAAGAGCTGATTCATCTTCAGGGTCCAAAAATATGCTCAGCACGTAGTGGGAGATAATTTTATATGTGGTCGGGTAGGAGTCAAATTGGAGCATGCACATGCAAGCACATGTGGGCACACACACACAGACAGGCACACAGACCGACAGATAGACACCCCACCCCCAAAGATTTATGTGACCCTTCAGCTTCCCATGGGAGAGAAGCCTGAGCCCTGTGGCCCAGGCGCTGCAGACCTTCCCCTCTCTGGGAGTTCAAGGCAGAGGTGCAGAGCTGTGGGCTGGGTGGTCACTCTGGCCCCTTGGGAAATCTGGGCTTCCCTTCCCCCATAACTCTTCTCAAAGATAGGGGCTTTCAAAAACACACTTGACAAGTTTGGTCAAACAGGAAGTCAAGAGCTGATAGTGTGGGAAGGAGGCAAGGGCGGGAGCTTGCTGCCTGGGCCTTTGCCGGCCTTCTCTTCCCCCTCAGTCTGGGTCTGGTTCCTCATGCCCAGATCCCCTTGGGTGTGGGCCTGGCAGGGGTGCGAGCCCCTATGCCACAGAGGTGTCTGTGGGGTTCCCCTCTGTTTCTGCCCTTGGCTCACAGACAAAGCATCCCCATAGTATCAGCCAGGGACTTTCATCCCCCCTCTTATTCTTTTTATGCTAGAAGCTCCTCCTGTTTCTGTGGAGGTTTTTTTTTTTTTTTTTTTTTTTGACCCTTCTCTGTGTACTTGGCTCAATTCAGTTCAGTTAAATTCAGTTCACATTCACTGTGCCTCTATGAGGTGCCAGGTCCTTGTCCTGGGCTTGGAAGAACTATGCCTGGGATGTGATGTGTGTGTGTGTGTGTGTGTGTGTGTGTGTGTGTGTGTGTAGGTTTAAGGTGAGTATTTGATACTAGATATTTGATGATAGAACATAGTAGATCTACCTCATCTTTCTTTTACCGTGGGGAAATATTCTAGGTTATGGCTAAGCTGCACTTTTGCTCACTCTTTTATTAATGGGTATTTAGGTTGTTTCTGGGGCTTGGTATTCACACAATGCTGCAGTAGCATGCCCGTAAGTGCCCCCTTTGCACACACCTGCACATGGGCCACACAGCTCTGAGGGTCCTAAAGTAGAGGGGAATACCCGGGGAGCCGTAGGAGTGACTACATCAATTTATACTCATGTGAACTATGACCCATTTCCCCTTATTATCATCAGTACTTGACCTTATCTTGCATTTATAACATTGTTAGTAGAATTATGTCCTTATTTGCTTGTCCTCTGCATCCAGAGTACCCCTGAGGAGACTCTGAGCCTCTCAAGGTCAGGGTCATTTCATATCCTGCTTAAGATTTTTTTCTATTCATTGACTTTTTGAAAAATTTTCATTGTGTTTCTACTACAGTTGTCCCAATTTCCCCCCTTTGCCCTCCTCCACTCAGTCCACTCCCACTCCCACAGTCCATTCCCATACCACCATTGCCCATGTCCATGGGTTATGCATACATGTCCATTGTGTAGTCCCTTCCCCTTCTTTCCACCATTATCCCCCTCCTCCCTCTGGTCCCAGTCAGTCTGTTCCATGTTTCCATGTCTCTGGTTCTGTTTTGCCCATTAGTTTATTTTTGTTCATTAGGTTCCCCTTATAGGTGAGATCATATGGTATTTGTCTTTCACCAATTGGCTTGTTTCACTTAACATAATATTCTCCATTTCCATCCATGCTGTTATGAAAAGTAGGAGTTCTTTCTTTCTTTCTTTCTTTCTTTCTTTCTTTCTTTCTTTCTTTCTTTCTTTCTTTCTTTCTTTCTTTCTTTCTTCTTTCTGCTGTATAGTATTCCATTTGTGTAAATGTTATCACAGTTTTTTGATCCATTCATTTACTGATGGGCTTGGGCAGTTTCCAGCACTTGGCTATTGTAAATTATGCTGCTATGAACATTAGGGTGTATAAGTTCTTTTGAATTGTTTCAGGATTCTTGGTGTATATTCCCAGCAGTGGAATCTCTGGCTCAGAAGGCAGTTCTATTTTTGTTTTTTTGAGGAAGTTCCACACTGTTTTCCACAGTGGCTGCACCAGTGCGTCCCCACCAACAGTGCACTAGGGTTCCCTTCTCTCCACATCCTTGCTAGCACTTGTTTGTTGATTTATTAATGATGGCCATTCTAACTGGTGTGAGGTCATATCTCATTGTGGTTTTATTTTTATTTTTTTACTGAAATATGTTTATTCTATAGGAAGATAAAGGCATTTTTGTTTTAGTTAAGCAAAATACAAACAACTTAATTGCTGCTATTATAACTCATAAAAAGTACAATACAGCATAAAAACACAATAAGCAATGTAGAAATGAATGTTTCGTGTCACCAGTGTTTACATTAAAAAGTATTTTTATATGTTTTAAAGATTTAATTTATTTATTTTTAGAGAGAAGGGAAGAGAGGGAGAAAGAGTAAGAGAAACATCAGTGTGTTGTTGCCTCTTGCACATCCACAACCAGGGACCCAACCTACAACCCAGGCATGTGCCCTGACTGGGAATAGAACTGGTGACCCTTTGGTTCACAGGCCAGCACTCAAACCACTGAGCCACACCAGCCAGGGCTCACTGTGGTTTTAATTTGCATTTCTCTGATGGCTAGTGATGTTGAGCATCTTTTCATATGTCTACGGGCCCTCTGTATGTCCTCCTTGGAGAAGTGTCTGTTCAGGTCTTTTGTACATTTTTTAATTGTCTTGTTTGTCTCCTTGGTGTTGAGTTATATTAATTCTTCATACACTTTGGAGATCAAACCCTTGTCCGATGTATCATTGACAAATATATTCTCTCATATGGTCGGTTCCCTTTTCATTTTGATGATGGTTTGTTTCTTTAGTTGTGCAGAAGCTTTTTAGTTTGAGATAGTCCCATTTGTTTATTTTTTCCTTTATTTCCCTTGCCCTAGAAGATATATCAGCAAAAATATTGCTTCATGGGATATCTGAAATGTTACCACCTATGTTTTCCTCTAGGACTGTTATGATGTCACAACTTATATTTAAGTCTTTTATCCATTTTGAGTTTATTCTGGTATATGGTATAAGTTGGTGGGCTAGTTTCATTTCTTTTTGTATGTACCAGTGCAGTTCTCCCAACACCATTTATTGAAGAGGCTGTTTTTACTCCATCGTATGCTCATGCTCCCTTTGTCAAATATTAATTGACCATAGGGACATGGGTTTATTTATGGGCTCTCTGGTCTGTTCTATTGATCTGTGTTTGTTTTAATGCCAGTACCAGACTGTTTGATTACAGTGGCATTATAGTATAGTTTGATATCAGGTATTGTGGTCCCTCCTACTTTATTCTTGTTTCTCAAGATTGCTAAGGCTATTTGGGGTATTTTATGGTTCCATATAAATTTTTTAAAAAGTTTTTATTTACTTATTTTCAGAGAGGGGAAGGGAGAGAGAAAGAAATGGATAGAAACATCAGTGTGTGGCTGCCTCTTGAGCACCCCATGCTGGAGACCCGGCCCACAACCCAGGCATGTGCCCTGACTGGGAATCAAACTGGCGACCCTTTGGTTCATAGTCCAGTGCTCAATCCACTGAGCCACACCAGCCAGGGGGTTCCATATACATTTTTGAAATATTTGTTCTAGATCTGTGAAATATGCCATTGGTATTTTAATAGGAATTGCATTGAATCTACAGATTGCTTTGGGTAGTATGGACATTTTAATGATGTTAATTCTTCCAAACCATGAATATGATATATGCTTCCATTTATTTGTATGCTTTTCAATTTCTTTCTTCAGTGTTCTATAGTTTTCCAAGTATAGGTCTTTTACCTCCGTAAGTTTATTCATAGATACTTTATTTTTTTTGTTGCTTTAGTGAATGGGCTTTTTCCCTAGTGTCTCTTTGTGATATTTCAATGTTGGTGTACAAAAGTGCCCTTGGTTTCTGAATAGTGCCTTTATATCCCACTATTTTTCCAAATTCACTTATTAGGTTGAGCAGTTTTTTGGTGGAGACTATAGGGTTTTCTATGTACACTATCATGTCATCTGCAAACAATGACAGTTTTACTTCCTCCTTTCCAATTTAAATGTCTTCCATTTCTTTTTCTTGTCTGATCTCTGTGACTAGAATTTCCAGTACTATGTTTAATAAGAGTGGTGAAAGCAGACACTCTTGTCTTGTTCCTGATCTTAAGGGGACACATTTAGTTTTTGCCCATTGAGTATGATATTAGCTGTAGATTTCTCATATATGGCCTTTATTATGTTGAGGAATGCTTCCTCTATTCCTACTTTACTGAGTGTTTTATTGTAAATGGGTGCTGGATTTTATTAAATGATTTTTCAGCATCTATTGATATTATTATGTGATTTTTGCCCTTCGTTTTGTTTATGTGGTGTATTACATTTATTGGTTTGAAAATATTGTACCACCCTTGCATCCCTGGGATGAATCCCACTTGATCATGGTGTATGATCTTTTTAATGTATTGCTGGATCTGAATTGAACTTTAAGATTTTTTTTTTAAATTCCATTTCTTCCTCTATTGACTTGGAAAGTTTAGCTTTGATTTTAGTGGTTACTCTTAAAAACTTTAGCAGGTTCCTTTAATGTTTAAAGATAACCACATTCCTCTCATCTTCTATATCTTACTATTTATTATCATTGTTCACTAATTCAAATTATTTTTACCTCATTTTGAGCCATTATTGTCATATAATAAACCGATGCTTGTTTAGCTGTGTATACATATTTACTATTTTCTTTGTTCTCAGTTTCATCTTGTACACGATCTTTCTGAAACCATTTTCCTTCTTTAAGTCCTTTAGTGAAGGCTTGTGGTAGTAAACTCTGTTCTTTGTCTGAAAGGCTATGGTCCTCTTATTTAGTTCCCTAGTTTTATTGGGGTATAATTGACAATGAAAAATTGTGTATATTTAAGATGTACAACTTGATGATTTGTTATAGGTATAAGTTGTGATATATTCACCACAATCAAGCTAATTAATATATCCATCACCTCAATAGTTATTATTTGCATGTGTATATGTATGCATGGTGATATCTCCTAGCAAATTTCAAGTGTACAATACAATACTGTTAACTATAGTCATGTTTTGTACATAACACCTCCAAACTTATCCTGCATAACTGAAATTTTGTAACCCTTGACCAAGAGCACCCCATCCCTCCCAGCCCCTGGTCATCACAATTCTGCTCTCTGTTTCTATGAGTGTGATTACTTTAGATTCCACATGTAAGTGAGATCACGCAGCATTTGTCTTTCTGCACATGGCTTATTTCACTTAGCATAATGCCATCTCCATTCATCTGTGTTGTTGCAGATGGCAGGATGTCCTTCCTTTTTAGGGCTGAATGTCTTCTTGTGTGTGCAGATCCCACATCTTTGTCATCCATTCATCCATTGACGGTGTTGTCCATGTATTCTTTTTTCTAGAAAGTCTTTATTTTTCTGTTATGAATAATTGATTTTGTAGTTTTCCCAAAGAATTTTATAAATTTCATAATTTTTATATGCCTAAGTAGGACCTACAAAATAACAAAGTACAACTCTCCATTTAAAGAAATAAAAGCATCAGACATAAAGAAAGGCTCTGGTTAAATTGTTTTCTATTGTAAAATGAATAAATAAATAAATAAATAGTTTTATATTGTTAGCAATAAGAGTGACTATATATTCTTTTATTTGTTAAATGGTAATTTGGAAAAATTTTCATATAATTTTTAATGATTTGTGGTTTTTCAAGGCAACATTACCAAATTACTGCTTTTCCAAAGCTGTATTTGTAGTACCATGTACAGCTTTAGTATGATAGTAGTTTTGTTTTAAAATCAGAATCAGAGTGGTTGGGGCAAAATGCAGACAACTATAATTGAACAATAAAATAATTATTACAAAAATACAATGTACAAACAAAAAATAAAGTAAAATCAGAATCAGGTTGAATGTGCCTTTCTTTTTAAAGCTAAAATTTATGTTTTAAATATAGCTGTAAAAAACTTATATTCTAGATTCCCATTACCCTTAATCAAAGAGTGATGACAATCTTATTGAAAAGTAAAATTATGTATTAAATGATAAAACTTCAGGTTGTAGTAAAAGTAAAAAAAAAAAAAGGTAAGGGAAAACTCCTTGTCTTTTTAATTAAAGTTTTATGGAATAAAATATGTATTTAATCAGAATGACTATCTAGGACCCTTCTCTGGTAATGAAACCATGGTGTCTTAACCTAAAAGAAAGCAAGTGCAATTGCTAAATCTATTTTTTGTCACCTACTTACTGTTGCAACCCCAACTAAGTATAGTGCATTAATTAATATGAAATACTTTTGAACTGCATAATCTTTTTGAAAAAAACAGGGCTATACAAAAACTTCACTTACTGCTAGACAGGATGTTGAAATCACTGGTGTGTAATGTTTTTGAAAGCCTTCAGTTTTGTCAGCATAAATTTCCTTGAATTATTTTGTATTTCCATTAGGATTTCGTTTTGAGGTTTAATGTATCAAGCCAGTATAAAGTTTTACAATTCAGTAATTCTGGATTACAAGTCATTTAAATAAAAATGGAAAGGTGAAGCTTACTTAAGAAAATTCATGTTTTTCTTCTGTTAAATCTCAGTCTTCATCCTTTTCATCATCATCTTCTGCTTGTTGGTCCTTTCCCAGCTGACCTGTTTGTTCCAGATACACACTTAGCTGACAGTGATCTCTGAAAAGGTGACTTTGGATTTGCTCTTACAATATCTGAATGAGATGTGTAATCTGGTAGAAAGAATTTCAAGAAAACCCTCTAAATCTTTATCAATATCAATCTTTTGTATGTTTTGGTAGGCAGCACTGTAGACCTCTAGACCTTTGCCATGAAATAACATTTCAATAATAATAAATTCTGAAAGTATAGTCTTTATATGCTTTATTTTATGTTTTTCAAAATTGTCAGTAGTTTCTGACAGATGACAAGTTTTTTGGGTAGCATCCATTGTAGCTCTCTGTAATTTCATTTTTGCATGTGAAATAACATGTCGATCAGATGGGTTTTGCTGATGTGTTTTCTTTCCTTTTTTTTATTGTTGTTCGAGTATAGTTGTCTCCTATGTGTTTTTTCTGAATCGAGCTGTTTAGCTTCTCGATTCCTTGATGTTAATGTTGCTTTGCCGTCAATTCGTTTCGTTTTCACAATGGTTCTATAAGCTTTCAATGGCTCAACTGCTTTGGCTTTAAGTATTTCAGCCTCTGCCTGTTGATAATCCTGAAGTTTGGCAAACTCGTCAGCAAAGTTTTTCAGGCCCTGCTTTAAATTTGGGTTCTCTATAGAGGCATGTGGAGGTTCACCAGGAGGTCTGCTTTGTCTTGCAGTCTGGCAGCATTCTGCGCATAAGCAGCAAAGATTTGGCACAGCTCTTCATAATGCTTCTCCATATTTATGACAGCATCTTGCAGTTGTCTGGTCTGAGCATCCTGGTTTTTTCCACTCTGTACCTCAACATCTTGCCTTGAGCACTGCCATGACCACAGACTGGGGCTCAACAACGGGCTCCGAGGCACCAAGCGTGTGCTGGGGAGCCAGCCGCTGCCGTCGCCGGAGCCGAAGAGCTGTCCTCTTATACTGGAGTGAGAGTTGAGCTGAGTGTGGAATGTAGGTGGTTATTTTCCCTCAGCATGCTGAAGGTGTTATTTTATTGCCCGTGGCTGCTATTCTTGTGGTTATTGGTCTGCTTCTTCTTTTATAAGTCATCTGTCTTTTCCCTGAGGCATTTTTAAGGGTTTTTCTGCAATTTCACTATGATGTGTCTATATGTGATTTCATTTTTACTTTTCCTGGTGTGATTTCTTGTGATCCCTGAATCGGATGATTTATGACCTTTGTCAGTTTTCGAAAATTCTTAGTCATTAGTTTTCAAAGATTGCCTGTCCCTAAATTACATTTTCAGGAACTCTAAGTAGACATAATTTAGACCTTCTTATTGTATTCTCCATGTCTCTTATATTTTCCGTATCCTTATCTTTGTGCTGCATTCTCAGTCATTTCTTTAGATCTGCCTGCAGTGTAGGAATTCTCTACTCAACTGTTTATCCAATTCCACTGGGCTTCCAATTTCAATGATTTGGGTTTCTGTTTCTAGAAGTTTTATCTATCTATCCCTTATTTATCCATCCAGTGAGCTCATTTTTTTAAATCCTCACCTGAGGACATTTTTTCATTGCTTTTAGAGTGAGAGGGAGAGAGAGAGAAAGCCCTCACTGAGGACTGAACCTGCAACCTAGTATGTGCCCTGAACAGGGGTTCAAACCTGCAGTCTTTCAGTTTACAGACAATGCTCCAACCAACTGAGCCACACCAGCCAGGGCTTGGCTTGATCATTTTTAATATTTTGTTTTTTGCTTGAGTTTTCAGTTCTGTTTTACTTTGTTCAACATTTTAAACTCACTTAATTCATACACTGTACCTAATTATTCCAGTGTCTAATGTTCTTCTGGGTATAATTCTACCACTGATTGTTTCTGAGGATTTCCATTACAGTTCCTCGTGCCTCGCACCTTTTTGACTGTGAACTCTGACTACTCTGAACCTCCGGGGAGTGAAGGGGCCTGGATTGATGGCGTGCTCCTCCAGAGACTGTTAGCTTTTGCATCTGCCGGGTGTTGCAGAGCACTGCTGGCCTGAGACTGCTTTAATCTTGACTCAGGGTTTCCTGGACTGAGGAGGCGATGTAAATCTGAACCCAGACTTGGGGAGTGCAGGGCTATGGGTATGAATTCAGCCAAGTCTATATATATTTAAAAATTTTTTTTTCCTCACTTGGATTTGAGCCTAAGATTAAATTGTGGGTCTAAAACAGCTGAGATCTTTTCTTCCTTTGATTGTGGGTAGATATTTTTTCTAGTCCATCTTTTCACGGAGGGTATAGCCCTTCAAAGGCCCCAACTTCTGTGTACAGGAAAGGAGTGGGATAGGGGATCCAATCACACATATGCCCAAGGCCTTGTCTTCCCAGTTGACAATAAACCCTGAGACTTCAGTATCCCGGTATCAGTAAATGCCACAGAGCTGCCCTGGTATAGCATTGGTGCTCCAGGCTGGAGGCCTGTCTCCTCTTCACCTCTGACATTTGGAAAGACCTTGCTTCACTGCAAGTTCAGCTCTGCATTCAAAAGGATCGTTTGACATGTTTCATGCAGTGCATTTTTAAACCAGGAGTTTGTTTGTTTTAGAATATCAAATCCACAATATTACCAGGAATAGAAATCCTTATCAGGATTTTGAAGTGTGAGTAGGAATTCAGTACTGGCTATGCCATAGCCTGGAACTCAACCACTGCATCTGTAATTGTTTTATATCATGAACATGTTGCTTGGCCTGTTTTAGCTCTGTGCAAATTTCTCAGACTTGGTACCTGGTTCTAGACCAAGCATGACTTCCCGCAACAGAGCCTATGCATGGCTCAGCCCATGCTGATCCCATCCCAGGCCTCTCTGCTTGCATTTCTACCTTTGGCACTATTGCCATCACTGTTCCAGGTCATGCAAAGTATGTGGCCCCTCTGCACAGGGACATGTCCTTATGGCTGGCCTGGCTGAGAAACTCTTGCCCTCATTCTGCCTCCTCTGTCTTTCTGGAGACACAGACCTCAGCCTTGGGACCCTACAGTCCTGCTGGAATGCCTGCCCTGCCTCCTTCTCATACCTGGGAGCCAGGCTGCCATCTTCAGATGTCAAGTAGCGCTTGAGATATCATGTTTAGAGATTTGTTCTTTGGGGTTGTCCCTTCTAGAAAAGAGACATGTTCATTTTCTGTTGGCTATTAAGACTTTTGTGTGAATGAACTTATCTGACATGATAATAATGGTAATAGCTAGTGTTTATTAAGATCCTGCAATGTACTAAGTGATTTTTAGTGAGACCTTCACCTCAAGAGCAGGGATGGGGAAAGATCGATCACTGTGTAGATCAAGATATGGCCTGTAGTCTTGCTGGCCAAGGGGGCTAGGGAGATGGGTTTCAATGTGTGATAGGGTTCATGAGGGCCCTAAGGTCTTGGAAAGGGAAGTCATCACTGGCAGGGAAGGGGGACAGAGAGGCATGCATTATTTATTCAGTTAACTAACACTCCTTGAGCACCTACTTACTGCCAGACCCTGCTGGATGCTGGAGATACGGGTAAGAATGAGGACTGGCCTCAGGGAGCTTAGAAGAGGCTGGCATGAGGCAAATCCCTGCACATCACTCAAGGACATCTACCCCCATCCTTCACTGTACAGACGAACTAAATGAGGCCCGGAGAGGGGAGGGAACTGACTCAGGGTTGCACAGCAAGTACTTTCATCACTGAGATAGTGAGGATGGCTACTTCCTCGGAAGTCAGTGTGGAGGCCTAGGGCCAGTCACCGACTCTGCTCTCCCAGGGGCTGCTGGGTCTGGGATGGTGTGGGGGATCCCTCCACTTTCCCACAGTCCCCATGCAGGGAGGGCTGCTGGCTGAGAAAGTGGATCCTCTCTCACCCCATTGAAAACCAATGGGACAGAACTGTCTTTATCAGAATCCAGCTGTATCTGCCTTGGGATTGCTGGGAGGTGCTGGGGCTGGGAGTGAGGCTCAGGACGGGCTGACACAGCCCAGAGGAGATAATTTCAATCTGTAGCCTCCAGACTGAGGGAGAAATATAAACACAGGCCGCAGAACCGGCAGCCATGGGGGTGGGGTGGGCAGTGGGCACCCTGCTAGCTAGCATTTCTCACAGAGCCCACTCAGGGGAGCTCAGGTTGATTTTCCATGACAATGGTCCTTTCCTGGTCTTTTATAGCATGTGAGAGTGGCCGATTTGTCTGAGGAGGTCTCTACAGGCCAAGCTCGTCATCAGAGCCCAAGTGGGAAGAGTCCTGGTCCAACACCTGACACCAGACAGAGTTCCATCCAACCTTAGATCCATTTCACAACTGGCTGTGGGACATCCTTCAGCGAGGCACTTGATTTCTCTATGCCTCAGTTTCCTCATCTGTAAGATAGGGACCATATTAGAACCAACCTCCTAGGGGTGCCTGGTCTTTATTCGTGCTACACATATTTATTGGGTACTACCTACATTCCAGACGCCATTGAGGAACAAAACACAAAGCAGAGACTGTCAGTCCTTTTTCCTCAGAGCCGGGGATGAGGCTTTAATGCAGTAATGTGGCTAAAATGCTTGACAGCAACCCTGGCACAAAGAAAATGCTCAAAAGTTGAAGTTATTGGTTGTGATGCTTCTTATCATTAGTTAATTAATTTGAGTCTGTGCAGCCTAGGTTCATCTCCCGTATTCCTCAACCCTTCACATAGCTAACTTATGCTCAGCATTCAGTACTTTGATGTTCCCTCCTACAAGAAGCTTTCCATGATTTCCCGCAGCTGGATTATCCCCCTCTCCATTTCCTCCACTTACCTGTCCCCTTCTTCTCATGCTTCATTATGGCACTTTCAGGTAATGTATCTCTGGGGACCCCAATGGCATGCTGAGAGGCAGTGTCTTTCACCCATTCTTTAAGCTTTTGATTTTGTTTGTTTCCTTTTTTCCAGCTATGGTCAAAAACAGACCATTGTTACCACAGGCTCCGCCCTCTGGGCCAAACTGGAGGTGTGCTCCTGAAGGCAGGGCTGGACCTTGTCCCATCTCTGGTTTCCCAGGACCTGGCACACTGTAGAGGTCCAGTAAGTGTTGAGTGAATGAATGACTGTGAGTCTTAACCCCCACCATTCAGGCATGGTGGTTGCCCGTTTGAGTCAGGGAAGGGAACTTCTTAGCCCATGACAAGGAATTACTTGTAGGGAGATCACAGGTCAGCAGTGCAGATTTCTGTCCATGGGGGTGAGTGACGATGAACACCGACATCTGCTGAGTGCTCACCATAGCCAGGTAGTGTTAGGAGCTGCTTAGGTAGACCTAATCTTCATCCCACTCATATGAGGCAGGAAATACTATTTCCCCCATTTTGCAGATGAGGACATGGAGGCCCAGAGTGGTGAAATATCTTTTTATTTTAGAACATTGATTCAGAAATTTATTTCTAAAATAAAGCACATAATGTCCCAGAGTAAGCCAATAGGTTTATGCTAGGAATGCAAACCTGGTTTAGTATTAGAAATTAAATTAGCACTGGTTGGTGTGGCTCAGTGGATTGAGTGTCAACCTAAAGGTGGCTGGTTCTATTCCTAGTCAGGGCACATGCCTGGGTTGCAGACTAGGTCCCCAGTTGGGGGCATGAGAGAGGCAACTGATCCATGGATCTCTTGCATATTGATATTTCTCTCCCTCTCTTTCTCCTGCCCTTCCCCCTCTCTAAAAATAAATAAATAAAATCTGTAAAAAAAGAAATTAAATTAATGTACCACATCTCCAAAAGGTACAGATGATCTACTTTTCCCTTTTTATTGAATTTATTGGGATGACACTGGTTAATGAAATTATACAAGCTTTAGGTGCACAGTTCTACAACACCGTCATCTGTGCACTGTGTGGCGTGTTCACCCCCCAAGTCAAGTCTCCCTCCGTCACCGTTTATCCCCCCATATCCTCCTCCACCTCCCTCCTCTCCTGACAATCAGTATACTGTTGTCTGTGTCCATGAGTTTTTCCTCTTTTTTTTCTTTTTTGCTCAATCCCTCCACCACCCATTCAGCCCCCACCCTCCACAGCTGTCAGTCTGCTCTCTATAATCTGTCTCTATTTTGCTTATTAGTTCAGTTTGTTCGTTAGATTTCACATATGAGTGAAATCATATGGTACTTATCTTTGACAGGCATATTTCACTTAGCACAATGTTCTCCAGGTCCATGCATGCTGTCACAAAGGGTAAGATTTCCTTCTTTTTATGGCTGAGTAGTATTCCTTTCATTTTGTAAATGTAACATGGCATTTTTATCCACTCATCTACTGATGGGCACTTAGGCTGACTCCAAATCTTGGCTATTGTGAATAACGCTGCTATGAACAAAGGGGTGTATACATTCTTTTGAATTAGTATTTTGGGTTTCTTTGGATAAATTTCAAAAAGTAGAATTGCTGGGTCATAAGGCAGCTTCATTTTTAATTTTTTGAGGTAACTCCATAATGCTTTACACAGTGGCTGCACCAAACTGCCTTCCCACCAACAGTGCACAAGGGCTCCCTTTTCTCCACATCCTCTCCAGCATTTGTTTATTGATTTATTGTTGATAACCAGTCTGACAGGTATACAGTGATATTGTATTGTGGCTTTAATTTGTATTTCTCTGATACTTAGTGACATTGAGCATCTTTTCATATGTCTATTAGCCATCTGTATGTCCTCTTTAGAAAAGTATCTATTCAATCTTTTGCCCATTTATTTTTAATTGGATTGTTCGGGCAGATTTTTGGTGTTGAATTTTATAAGTTCTTTATAAATTTTGGCTGTTGGTCCCTTATCAGATGTATCACTGGCAAATATGTTCTCCCATTCAGTGGGTTGTCTTTTCATTTTGTTGATGGTTTCCTTTGATGTGCAAAAACTTTTTAGTTTGATGTAGTCCCATTTGTTTATTTTTTCTTTGTTTCCCTTGCCAAAGAAGATACATCAGGAAAAAATATTGCTAAAGGAGACATGTTTGAGATTTTACTGCCTATTTTTTCTTTTAGGATTTTTATGGTTTGGAGTCTAACTTTTAAGTCTTTAATCCATTTTGAGTTTATTCTTGTGTATGGTGTAAGAAGGTGGTCTAGTTTCATTTTTTTGTACATTTCTGTCCAATTTTCCCAACAGCATTTATTCAATGGACTACCTTTACCTCATTGTATGTTTTTGCCTCCTTTGGCGAACATGAATTAACTATAAAGGCATGGGTTTATTTCTGGGCTCTCTGTTCTGTCCCACTGATCTATGTGTCTGTTTTTATGTCATGACCAGGCTGTTTTGATTACTATGGCCTTGTAGTATATAGTTTCATATCAGGTAGCATGATTCTTCCAACTTTGTTCTTTTTTCTCTAGATCACTGTTGCATTTGGGCTCTTTTGTGGTTCCATATACATTTTTTTAATATCTGTTCTAGTTCTGTAAATTATGCCATTGGTATCTTTTTAAAGATTTTATTTATTTATTTTTAGAGAGAGGGGGAGGGAAAGAGAAAGAGAGGGAATGAAACATTAATGAGTGGTTGCCTCTTGTGCACCCCATACTGGGGACCTGGCCCGCAACCCAGGCATGTGCCCTGACTGAGAATTGAACAAGTGACACTTTGGTTTGCAGGCCCACACTCAGTCCACTGAGCCACACCAGCCAGGGTGCCATTGGTATCTTGATAGGAATTGCATTGAATTTATAGATTGCTTTAGGTAGTATGGATGTTTTAGTGATGTTAATTCTTCCTATCCACGAACACAGTATATTCTTCCATTTATTTGTATCTTCTTTAATGTCTTTCTTCAGTGTCTTATAATTTTCCAGGTGGTAAAATATCTTGCCCAAGATCACCCAGCTAGTAGATGTGAGTGGAATCAGGATTTGAACCCACATGGAGCACCTCCAGGGCCAATGCTCTCAGCCGTTTGCTATGTAGTCTCCCAGGCCTGTGCATAGTATGTGGCTGTGCAGGCAGGTGGGCATGCCCATGTGTGAGTTGTGGCAGATGTATCCTGGGCAGCTCTTGCCATCCTGAGTGCGCTCAGGCTCCCATCAGGCTTGTGACTGGGGGTGGCAGAAAGGAAGGAGGTACTGCTTTAGGCCCAAGTGTCAGAGAAGGGTAGCCTGGAAACATGGATTCTCATAATAGCCAGTGTGGGCTGAGAAACCATCTGCCTGCCTCTGGGGGGACCCAGTGAGGTGGGCTAGGAACCCTCCAGCATGGAAGGGTGAGGACTACTTTGGGTCTGAGAGGTCACAGCTTGGCATGGCATATTTGTTTACTGGCTTAATTTGAACAATTTTCAGCAAATGTATCTTTGGGGATCTCGGTGATATACTGAGCAACCAATTCTTTAAGCTTTTTAAAAAATCCTCAACTGAGGACATGCTTATTAATTTTAGGGATAGGGGACGAGAGGGAGAGAAACATTGATGTGAGAGAGAAACATCGATTAGTTGCCTCTCTTACACACCCCAACCATGGGCTGAACCTGCAACCCAGGCATGTGCCCTGACCAGGAGTCAAACTCACAGCCTTTCAGTTTACAGGACAATGCACCAGCCAACTGGATCACACAGGCCAGGGCCAATTCTTTAAGCTTTTGATTTTGCTTGTTTCTTTTTTACCCAGCTATGGTCAAAATGATTTTTAGGCAATGGTGAATGCCATTAGGTCAGAGAAGAGAAGCCCGTGTGTTTTTGTGGGTGCCTCTGGGTGCACAGCTATGTCACACTCAGGAGCTCTTCCGTGTGTGCCTGGCTTTACATGCCCCTGGCAGGGTCTCTGACCTCATTACTGAGAAAGAAAGAAGTTTCCTTGATGCAGGTTGTCACTTGTTCATTCAACCAACATTCTCCAAGAACCTAGTCTGTGCCAAGCCTCATGCTGGGCATCAGGGATGAAATGGAGAATGAGACCCAGGTCCTGCCTTTAGGAGCTGACAGCTTAGTGGGAGAGTCCGATCTGGAAACAGAAGATGACAGCCCAGGATGGGGAGGTCTGTGCTGGAGGGAGGCATAGAGGACACACCGTGGGGCAACTCCCAATGCAGCCCGGAGAGAGGGGGCCTCTGGGAAGCCTCCTGAGGAGGTAACAACTGGGATTCATTTGAAGGATTCATTTAAGATAATTGGAGAAACACAGTGCGGGGATGCTTTCATGGATGTAGGTAGTATAAATGCCTGCTAGGGAGAGAGGACCGAGGGTGTTCAGGAAATACTAAGTAGTTTGGTTTGGATGGGAAGTCATGTGTGTTTGTGTGTGCATATGTATGTTTACGAGCATGTTTGTGTATGTTAGTGTGTATGTGCATTTGTATTTTGGGGAAGGTAATAACTGGGAAGTTGTATTGAAAATTTCTATTTACATGTTTTCTGTAAACATGTAAAAACTCCTCTGAAGTGTAATGCTTACAGAACATTTGATCATTCACATTTTAGTGTGAACAAGCTTAGATCTTTCTCGAAGCAGCTTGGATCCTTGAGTTGGAAAGGGTGCTGAAAGACAGGACAGGCCTGTCTTTCAATTAGTCATGTTCCCTACTCTGTCATGGTCCCTGTGACCCTCCAAACCCTCTGGGGACCTGTTGGTATTTTTAGCCTATAACTTTTCTGAGGTGTAACACCTTGTCATCTACCCCACACTGCAGGGGGCCGAGAAACTTGATATTTGTCCCACACTCAGCTCTGTGGGAAAGAAGGGACCCTTCCTCATACAGAAACAGGGCCTCAGTGGGCCCAAAGGTGGAGGGGCTGAGGAGAGGGCTGGGCAGGTGCTGGCCAGACCACAAGAGCCCAGCCTCTGCTCCTTGTCCCTGTGCCAGCCCTTGCTAGGCTCCCAGCTCTGGAACCCTTTCTTTGACAGGTTAAAACGATATAGCATCCCATTTAGAGGAGGATCCAATAACCCAAACCATGTGGGCTCCATGGTGGGGTCATGGTGTGTGGGATAAAAAGTGTGCCTACACCTTTGAGGAAACACAGGAAGGTACCAGGAAGAGCCATGTCTCAGAGGCATGTGTCCTGCCTCCAGGGCCTCAGGGTGGACGTTCAGTGCATGGGCCAGCTGAGCAGTGAAGGCCCTGGCCTCTCCACCACTGACTACTTCATCACTAACTGGCCAACTGCCTGGGAAATGCAGCTCTTGACAACACTGGTGGACCCGTTGCGGGCACATCTCTGGGGTGAAGACTTGGAGGTTACATCTCCTTGGAAAAAGCAGAATGAAACCACAGTAGAATGGGGTTGCCTCCACCAGGACCTGATGGTTTGAGCTCCTGGGATGGCATGCTCTGCTCTCGGAGCAGAGTTGGCCTTCTGAGGGGACTGGGGCTCAAGGCCAGCCTCAGAGCCCCTGAGAGCAGGGCCCAGAGGATAAGGACAGTGGAAAGCATTTTCCAGGCCAGGCACACTGCTTCTTACTGGGGACATTCACTGATGGGGGGACTTTTGCAACAGACACATTAAGAAACTGCTTTGGGCCCACCACCTTATAAGATACCTGTGCATACATTGTCCCTTTTGATCACAGAACAAGCCTCAACTGAGTTAACTCATCACAAAAGGGAACTTTTCAGGGTCACAGCTAGGAATTGGTGAAGTCAGGCTTGGAGTCTAAACCCATTTCACCTCGTACATTGTGAGTCTTGGCCTCCAAAGGCAGCTGCAGGCTGCTGGGGTTCAAGGCCTGGCTGGGCTGCTTTTATGCATGGTGAAGTTGGGCAAATGACTTATCTGTGTCTCAGTTTCCTTGCCTACCAGTGCCGATGACAGCACTTACCTACAGGATGCCCATGAGGCTCCAGCAGTCACACACAGGAGACCTGAGTGAGGACCGCGCGATTGTGAGTGCTGCCCGAGTGGTGGCTGCCCAGGCCGTCGGCAGAGTTGCTGAGGTCATCCCTGATGCGGAGGAGCATGTTGGGGCACCTAGGGCTGTAGGCTGGAGGGTACAATGAGCCTGGGCTCTTGGGCCTCCCAAGGGTCCCCCCTCTTTAAATCCTAAGAGACAACTTAGACACTGGGCTTGACCAGCCACTTTTCCAGAGTCACTCACACATCAGGACAGAATGGGGACGTTGAAAACAATGAGTAATGGAGGTGTGGCTGGAAGCTGGGTGTGGCTGTTCAGGGGTGCCTGCCGGCCTACCTGGCCTGGAGAGGTCAAGAGTCATCAGGGAAGGTCATTTTGAAGAGTTGGACTGAGTGTAGTTTGTATGAAAGGAATGTTCTCTTCCATTTCTGTAGTGGAGGAGCAGCATCTCAGACCTCGAGTGGCCTAAGGCTGGAGTAACCATACATCCTGGGGGCTGGCATGTCCTGGTTATGCGTATTATCCTGGAGTGACTGTTTGAAGAACTCTGATTTGGATAGTAAATTATACAGTCATCCTATTTTGAGCCATAGGCCAGACTTTGCCTACTAGGGCTGCCCACTGAATGTGAAGATATGTTAGGGAAAGCACCCCTTTTCCCTGACAAGGCCTGCTCCTGAGGGGCTACGGAGACAGCCTGGGTGAGGCTGGTCTGGGAGACTGCCATGCCCGGTTACAATACTTGGGAGCCAGGCAGCATACCTCTGAACCTAGAGAGTGGGGGTAGGGAGGGGAGGGGTGGGGCAGAGGACTGCCTTGAGTTCAGTCTGCTGGCAGCAAGGAGGCCTGGGCCAGCAGCCGGAGACCCACACTGCTTTGTCACCTGGGTAGGAGCTGTGAGATTTTAGCTGAAAGAGATATGCGATGTTGGCCTGGCTCAACTTTTCTATTGTCTTGATAATAATGAAGACAGTAATCATGATTACCTTTATTCTTTTTAAATATTTTTATTTGTTTATTTTTAGAAAGAGGGGAAAGGAGGGAGAGAGAGGGAGGGAGAAAAACATCAATGTGTGGTTGTCTCTCATGTGCCCCCTACTGGGGACCTGGCCCGCAACCCAGGCATGTGCCCTGACTGGGAACTGAACCAGTGACCCTTTGGTTCTCAGACCGACACTCAATCCACTAAGCCACACCAGCCAGGGCTTGTGATTACCTTTAAATAAGCCCCACCTAAGTACTAGGGGAGGCGCATGTGTGTATGTCCATGCACATGCATGTGTGTATAAAATGTTATTTTTATATATAATATACAGTTGATCCTTGAATAACATGAGAGTCAGGGGTGCTGACCCCTGGCCTGGTCATAAATCTGCATGTAATTCTGACTCTCAGCAGCCTACTATTGACTGGAAGCCTTACTGATAAACAGCTAACATATATTTTGTATGTTTTATGTATTATGTACTGTGTTCTTACAATAAAGAAAATGTTATTAAGAAAATCATAAGGAAGAGAAAATACATTTGCAATATTTATTGAAAAAAATCCATGTGTAAGTGGACCTTCTTAGTTCAAGCCATGTTACTGTTCAAGGGTCTGCTGTATGTTACATGTACACAAACACACTTTAAATAGCTCAGAGGCACAGGGAGAGACAGAGAAGGGAAGGGATGCTCTTCCCATTACACCACTGGAGAGTGGCAGAAGCCGGATTCAGACCCAGGTGCATTTGACCACTGAGCCAGGGGCTGGTGCTGATCTGCCCACCGCCCTCAGTGGGTCAGGGCCAGGGCCTAACCATCCTGCAGCCTAGGCTGGGCTTGGAAGGTTAGGAGGCAGGGGAAGACGGGCTGACTGGGGACCTTTCTGTCCCTTTCTGTCCCTTGCCCTCCCTGGGCCAGCTCTGCCCGGGAAAGGCCAAGCCCGAGGCCACATGAGGAGTTCCCGAGCTGTCTTTCATCCGGTCCCGCGGTGATTTGTTCAGCATGCAGTGCAAATTTCCCTGTCTCAAGACATGGAATCTGGTACAGCTTTGCCTGGATCAATGTCCAACCCCTTTCAAGTTCTGGAGAAAGTTACTCCTCTCCAAAGTTCAGACCTGCCAGACTCAATAACTCCACAAAAATGCTTGGATGAAAATTGCTCCAAGCAATCCCAGCGGAAAGCCAGCACCTCACCCCTCGTTTAAAGTTATGATCCTTATCATAATTAATTCAATAAAGAAGTAATGTGCTTCAACCTAGGCAGAGAGAATAATTTTCTGTCCTGACTGGTATAAACTTTCAACTAGGGACATTGAAAGTCTGGGTCTGAGCTCGCGCAGCAAGTAATAAATTGCAGACCCAGGCCGGGCTGCAGAACCCCGTTTAAACTGCGGTAAATAGGCCGCTGTTGAAGAGAGGAAGATTTGGATTCGGGTGGGCAGCTCCAATAAATAGCAGAGTGTTGTTTATAAACCCTGCAGTCCCGTCTGGCCTCCGCCTTGAGACAGGCAGTAGCATTTGCTTGTTGAAAGCACCAGAGCGTTTGATCCTCGCACTCGGAGGACCCACCTTGAGTCTTGAATCTAAAATCCATTTCCTTCCATAATTGAAAGGTAGGATTAGCCTGGCTTCTAAACAGACTAACACATTTTCAAGTGGAGATGCCGGCTGGGAGACCAAGCCAGCCCGGCCACACAGCTGCACGTCCCGCCCTTTCCTGGGAGGCTGCAGTAATCAGAGTTCACTCTGGGTTTATTGAAACACATTCAGGGTAACAAGGCTCCCATGTTGTTCCCCGGAAGGGGGACAGAAGCCCGTCAGGTTCACAGAAATTATAAGTTTTGCAATTAAAGTCTTTGGAAACAAGTTAGAATAGAAGGAAAGTCAGTTTTAATCGAAACAGCTTTTAGATGGCACATTATGGGAAGAAATGAATTCAACATCCATTGTTTTCTGAAAACAACTCCATGGTGGCGAGGCAGGGCTCTTTAAAGTGATTAAATTGGGGAACATCGAGGCGGTTGTCTGATTCGTATCCTTTCATTCCTGGGTTAATATTTTGGATACCTCCTTTGTGAACCGACAGTGAGCATGCATCCCGAAACTCAAGAGGGCCCTTTCCACCCATTTTTACGGGGTTGAGAACGATTGTGTTGTGGATCTGCATTCCATTGCATGGCCTCGCGCTCGCGCAGATACGTGCTATGAGCAGGCTCCCGGCCGCGGCATCCGTCCCAGGGCACGCCGGCCTGCAGCGCGCCATGTCCAAGACAAATAGCGGTTCTGGAGAAGTGAGTGAGCATGCTCATGGATATTAGCCATCAAAACACACAAAGTGCACACACTAGACAGCCTGCATTCTTTCTGTTTCATAAAAAATGTGAAGGATCTGCCTTGGGGGAGGGAGAGAAGCAGCGCTTTGAAACCTGGAAGGGGAGGACAACGCAGGAGAGAGCATGGGCAGCTAATAAAATGTGTCAGGCCTAGGTACCACCCCTGATGTCCTGTTTGGGGCATGGAGAAATAGAAAAAGCATGTGGACGGACAATAATATGAGAGGATGGCAGTAACTGTGTGCCACATGCGTCGGCCATTTTATGTGTGTGTCACCTGTGGTCGTGTCACCTGTTCAAGGCACAGAGCGTCAAACTGGGAGCCGATGACACTTCAGCTCGTGACGTGGCCACATCTGTTCAGTGCTGGTGACTCTGGGCCTTTTCTTTCCCATTGATGTGTTTTATGTGAGAAAAACATCCAGTTTATAGTTTGTAATCTGGATGCCCGTTTTTTAAAAAAAACAAGCAAGAACAACTCAGTAATAGATTAATACTCAGGGCTGCTTGGTGGCTGCATTCTGTCTCCGAGCGTCCCTCTCTGACCGTTCCTGGGCCTTTTGCACTCCAGCCTGTCTGGGGTGGAAGGATTGGAGGGTAGTTTTCCCTGGGTCCCTTCAATGGCTCAGATATCAGTGCTGTGTGGTGCATTCTGCATCCCTGACATTGTCTCTGCAGCGGCCTTGAAGACTTTCTGGGGTTTCCTCTGTCCAACCTGGGTCAGCACTACTCAGCAATTTCAAACAAACCCAACAGTGAGGCTGAAAGTGGGCACAAGAAGGCACCCCAGGATAAAAATGAAGGTTAGGGCAGCAACCGAAACCCACGGAGCTGGGACTTAGTTGCTTTCACGACGTACGCATTTGAGCCAGCATGTTTGACCAATGCTCACAACCCCTGCCTGCGCCCCCTTCTACCCCCAATCCCTCTTGGATTGATTAAATTGGCTCAAGATGACACCAATAATTGGCTCAAGATGGGGCTTCGACAGGCCCAATGATCCATATCTTTGCATTCCCTAAAATCAGTCCTTTCAGCTCTGTGTTGGATTTAGGATGGTTTACATTGGCTCCGTCACAAACATTTTAATAAAGTCCCAGAGAAACCGCAAACGGGTGACATCATTGGATGGTGTTAAAAAAAAAAAAAGAGTCCCATTTTGTAGGAGAGAGGCCGGGCCTCTGGAGTGTGATCGAGGTCTGTCCGCCCGTTTGGTCATTCAACAATCATCTGCTGTAATTAGGACCATGATATTTAAAGTGGGGTGTGGCGGGTGCGGGGGACGGCTGGCAAAGTACATTAGCTAAAAAGTCAAAAACCAAGTATGAATAAGTCGACATAAAGTAGCCAAGGAGATGAACGGCCGCAGGGCGTGTGTGCAGCCCCAGGACTGAGGGGCTCGCAGCCTGGACGGGGGCGGAGGCGCTCGGAGGGTTAGTGTAAGGACAGCCCCTTCCTCCGGTCCCAGGACACAGAGACAGGACGGCGGGGTGCTGGAGCAGAGGACCCAAAGGCTGGAGAGGGGAGCAGGGCAGAGCCCAGGGATTCTCGTTAGGAGGGCGTCTGACTCAGGGGTAGGCTATAGAGAACCTTCCTATTTTTCTCTCTACTGTTCTGTTTACTTGCCCTAACCTTCCTCTGAGGGCTTCTATGAGTTTTACCATCAGAAAAAAACATCAGCGAGACTTTTTCAAAAAGTAGTGTAGCAATTTTGATTATGTCCAGTGAGTATAACTATACATTAGGCTGAAAATGTCTGGAATAAAATGTAGCATGAATGTTAATGGAGGTTCTCTCCAGTGGGAGGACGGGGAGAGCCTTTCGTCTCCCACTTTTCGGGGAGTTATTTTCATAGTCGATAAAAACTTTCAAAGGAAAGTGGAACCCTGAAACCTGAAGAAAACTAATTCAATTCACTTGGACATGGGTTGAAATATGTATGTGTGTGTGTGTCCCTTCCTTCTGCAAAAAAATGCATGTTGCTATTTTAGTTTCAGAATTATATTTTAAAAGTATGTTTCATTTACATGATTGTGAACTCACAAGAAGCAAGATATTTTTAAATGGCAGAATGCAGCTTCCTAGCTGAGGAAGGGACGTATGCTGATCTCCCTGCGTGTGGGGACCATGCTGCCCGAGGTGAGTGGTTATGCTGGTGGGCTCTGCACCCCCTTTTTTGCTCCCTCAGAAAAGGCTGGACCATTTGATGTGCGTCTCCGTGTCAGCCTGATGGGCTGAAGTCACATTGTAGATTTCCCCAAATAATTGATCCATTATGGCCATCACAATTAATTGACTTTTCTGTGAGTCAGGGTCAGTCTGATGCCAAAACCTACCTCGATAAGTTTTGCTAGTGAGAGAGTTCAGAATTGTTTGTTTCATTTCCTCTGGAAATGTATCCACAGTTTTATGGTTCACACTAGGAGGGGGATCTGGGGACCTTAGAGTCCATGTAAAAATAAAAGAGAAGAGTGAAGCCTAGACTGTATGGGGTGTGTGTGTGTGTGTGTGTGCGTGACCGTGTTTTTTTAATTGCATTTTAAAAAGTCGAGATCTAACCTCATCTCACTGACTGAGGATGAGGCACATGGAAAAATCTGTTGTTTTAACTAAATATACCTAACATGAAAATTGAACCCTTGTTCCTAGTACTAAATAAATGCATTAACTTTGCAAATTTAAACTCACTGTTTTAACTCCTATTTGACCCAAACTATTTCTGGGGTTTATTCTTTCCTTCTTTCCTCTCAGCCTTATTTTTCTCAGTGAGAAAGTAGAAGGGAGAATGGACTCTGGAATGAGACAGACATGAGATCAAATCCCTGTTCTGTTTCTTGTTGTGTGACCACAGGCAGGTCGCTAACCTCTCCAAGGCCACAGTTTCTCTTACCTATAAAATGGAAGTAACACCCATTTCTGAGGGTCCTTTAAAAACTGCATGACAGGATGGATGTAAAGCACCGAGCACAGACCCTATCTTGTCCAGGGTGATGGAGGAAGGTGAAGTTCAGAGGCAGAGACCGTGGCATAAGAGAAGAGCTTTGGATGAGAAGTAAAGATCCGAGTTTTAGTCACGGCTGATTCCCTTTGGGAGAGTCTTCTCTCTGGAACCTACAACATCGAGGAGGCAGACGTGTGGCCTGTGTGGAGTGGGCAAAGCCTGGGTCAGGGGCGCAGCTGTCCAGGTTCAGATCCTGGCCACGTACCCTTGGGTCACTGCACTGTACTGAGGGAATTCCCACCTCTATAAACCAGAGTCATTGTGAGAGTGTGCATGTGTCCTTGCGTACGACGTGTGTGCGAGTGTGAGCTTTGCTGTGATTCTTAAGATGATGCTCTCTGAGTTCCCTCTGGCTTTGCTGGGTTTTTTTATTTCTGCTTCCCCTGCTCTCAAAATTTTCAGGGAAAGGCTGATTTTTATTTTATTCTTCAACACTAAGGTAACTGCAAACATATTGTTGAAAGAAATTAAGAGGTACTTTTCCGGCTTTAGTCTGCAATAACTTAAAGAAAAGGACCCAGAAAAAAAAAACAACTCAAGGACCCAGCACTGTCTTGATTCTGCACAAATGTTCGCCTCCTTCAAAGAGGCAAGAAGGCAAGTGCTGCCAGATCTGATTGTGCGGACCTGGAGGATCTGATCGCCCGTCACTAAGGCTACTAATCAAATTTCCATCCAATATGCTCACGCAGGATTTCCTGATCAAACACTTAAGCCTGCCCCTCTGCACCCCCATTAGCTAACATGTTTTATATGCAGAGGGGTCATCAAAAGTGTAATTGCCTTAAAGAAACTTAATCCTGCATTCTTGTCAACTCGAAGATAGCTAGTTAAGCTCACTAGCTGATATTTTTCCGACAGCAAGAGTGCTCCAGAAATTTGGGTCTTGTTCTTAGTCTTTCTCATGGCAGATGTTGAAACCTAGGTGTACTGGTATATCTTATGGACCAGGTTTAAAAAGATGAGTTTTCTCTAAAATTATTATTTTTTCGATGTGGGAAACACAATGCTGCCACGAAATTGCTTAGAGGATGGGAATGGGCTGCGAAGAGCCAAACCCAGTGGTTGTTTAGCGTTGATGAACCCTTATTCAGGCCTCCAAGTTCAGACCTTCTGCCTGAGTGTTTGTAAGGACATCACATCCACTTTTACCTCCGCATTAATGCGGTCAGCTAACATTCTGGCTTGCCGGCAAAAGAGGTTTGCTAGCTGTCTGAGGAGACGGCGCCTCACAAAGTGAAAGTGCAGCCCCGGAAAGGGATTATGTGTTATCGAGTTTACGTCCGCTCTTCTCTTTAATGAGGGTAATTAAAAACATTATGTGATTGACATTGGTGTATTATGTGAATATATTATCAACATGTTACATGCCTAACATTTCCGTATATTGCCGTGTTTTTATGACTTTTAATATTCTGGTTGATCAGCTCATCAGGGAATTATTTTCTTGAAAACTGAGATTTTTTTAAAGCTTCCCCCCCACCACAAAGGTGTTTCTCATATTTGAAGCAGATTCTCTGATTCCACTTCAAATCATCACGAAGGGCAAATGTGTTTCGGGTTATCTTTGCTGTGTTTTCTCCCCTTTTGTGAGCAGGTTGAAATGAGCTCTGGCCTGAGAAGCTGTCACGTTGTTATATCCACATGTAGACATGCAAGTGTGTCCGCACGCACATGTGCGCCTACACGCAGACCCACTCGCACGGGCACACCAGCGGTGCCTTGCCGGGACGTGTGGTTTGAATGAGAAAAGCCCCCGGTTGGGCTGGGACAAGCAGGTCAGGAAATTCAACCTGACTCTCCCAGCCCCCGTCGTCATCGGCAAGGTTGGAAAAGGCCAGGCTTGTCAGGACTCAAGGATTCTGGGTGTCTGGGTGGCAAAACCGATTTGAGGGCCTGTCTGTTCGGTCCTAACATTTGCCCTGGACGCCTCTGCCGGGCACGGACTCTCCGTGCTTCCGTGCACAGTGCCCCGGTTTTCCTTGACAGGGGTGCAGGGTGAGTGTGATTACCCCTGACTTCACTCTGGGGTAAGGTCAGGGGTCACCTGCATGGACCTGCTCGACTGCTTTGGGAGGATAAAGAAAACGCGTTCCTTGTGCTTGTCAGGAGAACGGAGCGTGCTATGAGGGCCGGGAGGGGCCAGCATAAAACAGGCCCATGTAGCAAAGAGATGGATCAATGGCACAAGGTCCAGCCACTGGTGGAGGTCTAGGTGCGAGCCTGTGCCGGAGGCAAGGGTCTCCCTTCTTTACAGGCTCGAGATTAAGTGGTTCATCGATGTCCGAAGGCTCTTCACAGACTCCCAACCGCAGTCCTCACGGCCCCAGGGTGAAACCCAGCCCTGCCCTCCTCCAGAGCCCATGTTCTGTCCACTGCTCACCCTGGCCCTCAGGAAACATGTGCGCCAGCGCCCTGCGGGGCACACGCGGGCACACAGTCACTCCCGGGACACGCGGCTCCACACAATTCAGTGCCTGCGTGGTCTGGAGCTGTGCAGATGGAACAGAAGGACATTTCCTCTCTGTCCTGGACGCCTCTGGATGGGATAGCTGGGTGGGAATCCTCAGACATCAGCTGTCCTTAGTGGCATCAGAGCGTGGTTTGGGAATTGGGCTTTCTGAATTCCCATCAGCACCTCCCTCCCAATTACAGGAGGTACAGACTAAGTAGATTAATTAACTAATTAAAGAATAAATAAAGAAATAAATTACAGTCCAAGTTAATTGGGTATCCTCATTAAGCAACTTCAGGTCTAAGACAAATCACCCAGCCTGTCTTCTTAATGAATTTCTGCCCCTGATTCTTTTCCGTGTAAACATCGAGGTGGCCTCTGTTAACGAGCCAGAGGTCAGCTCTGTCAGCACACCTCGTTTATTCAGGGGAGTCCATCTTCCCTTCATCAGGCCCTGATTTAGGAACCGGGCGGGCAGAGGTGGATGAGACACATCCTGGACCCCGCAGGCTTTCAAAGCAGGTTAAGTGCTCAGGGTCGAAAGGGCGGTCAAGGTATTTCCTGCGTTGGCATCCATGGCAAAGCCCTGCCGTGTGCTGAGCTACTGTCAGAAAGCACTTCTTCGCCCATTTTCATTGCAGAAGGACGTCTCTTTATTTATTCTTCAACGTGATCGGGTCTTCGAATTGGGCTCATCTGGGGCTGGGTGTCACAGTGCCCGAGAAACAGGCCGTATCAGAGTGATGTGGGCCCTTTGTGGAAAGCGGGGCGTTACTTGATTGCACTGGCTGACCCATGTCTGATTTAAGAAATTGCTCAGCCATTTGCTATTTTGCTAGCTAAAAGAAGTTCCTCACAGTGGAATGCAAAATTCATTTGACATGTTCATATGCCATAAATTCAGAGCACGTCCATGCTTGAAGACTGCCTAAAAGTGTAAATGCATCAGCCTCCCCATTTGACAGATGGGGAAATTGAGGCAGGGAGGCTGAGTTGTGCCCAGAGTGGGAGCGTGAATCATCAGAGAGCCGTTTATGAGTGTTTCTATTACTGGGCATTTTCCATTGAGTTTATTGCCACAAATAGAATGGTCTCAGTTACCCCAGGCAGCCACATAACTTGACACGGCTCAGGAAGTAATTCCAATGTCAAGAGTTTTACATATTTTTCAGCTTTGTTTTACCAAAACGCATCTGCTGTTCAGAAACATCCTCACGTCTTTTAGGAGAAACATCTCGAAAGGACAATGGAAATATTTTCTACTTTCATAATGATGTCTGATCTTTTACCTTTGGGAGATTTGTATTTAAACCACCCCAGCTTGCCAACTTCCCATAAAGAAAAAGTCATTAAATTTCCAATTGGAAATTTGAGCGTAAATGAGAGATTTCAAATGAAAACAGCAAGGAATCCGCGAAGGCATCTGATCCTGCGTCATACTCCCAAATCTTCTTTAAATTAGCTCTGTGTCAAAACGCTACATGGTAAGACCTCTTCTTTCGTCTGATAAAGGAAAAATTGGAACAGTATCGCTTCACTTTAGGATCCAGGCAATCATTTGGTTTCATTCCAAAGAGTTTTTTTTTTTTCTTTTTAAACTTGGGTCTGTAAACTGCACATGTGTGTGACTTCAATCCGTTTTCCCTGTGGCTTTATTGCCATTTAAGCTATTCTCTACTTACTGACCTTCCCTCAACTCAGACGGGTGGAGCTTGTCTATGACAGGGCGTTGAGCTCCATGAGCAGAGTAATGTTTTAGCTGAATGTATACAACATTGCTTTGCTAGAAGAAAATAAAGGTTCTTCTGAGAAGGCAGCTGGAGAACAAGATAAGTTCATTGTTCCAGTGCCTCCCGGGACTGTCCCTTACCAAGACGTGTGATTCCACATCAAAAAAGGGACCCCGGAGAAACACTCAGAGACCCACGACCCCATTGGACTCTCCTCCGGTTTCACCTGTTTGCTTTCTTCCGGGATGCCAACGGCCAGGATAAGTCTTTCCTAAGATTTAGAGCCTGAGCCTGCCCCAAGGGAAGTCCCCCCAGAGATGCTCTGACCCTGGTAGCCTAATACCATGTGTCCCAAGATCAGCCTGGCCCCTTGGTCCCCCCAGCAATGTGAGTGTCTCTGATACGGGGCTTGAGTCAGAGGGAGCGAAGGTCTCAGTGTCACAGACTTCCTGGGGACCGAAGATGGTCTAGTTTGCACCATCGTTAGGCCATGTCCAAGATGCTGGTTCTGCAATCTGTGCTTCATTCTTTCTTCCACTCGTTCCATCAACAAACATGTACAAGTACCTACTGTGTGTTCCAGGACCTGGGCACCAAGCTGTGGGACCTAATGGTTTGTTAGCAAATGCAGATATGGAGTAGACATCACAGAATTGAGGGAAGAGGCTCCCAGAAATTACCCAGTGTCCTTTCCATAAAGTGATGCTCTTCCTGTCACCTCTGCCCCAGAATCTTAGAACATAGTGAAGTGTTTAGGATTCTTGAACCAGCCAAAAAGTAATGAGAGAATATTTCAGACATTTAAACATTTAGAACAGCATCAAAACCATTGGCTAATTGTAGGTGCATTTTCTCAGAAAAGTCTCCCTAACAGGAAGAAATGTATTGGGAGGTGTATGGGACAGAGTCCAATCCACCTTTAGACTTCTTTCCTGGCAGAGTATCAACAAATCTGTTTCTCCTCTCCTCCCTTCCCCTCCCCCTTTTGTCTCCTCCCTCCCTCCCTCCCCCCTCCCTCCCTCCCCACCTTCTTTCCTTTCCCATGGTGCTCCAGAAACAGAACAGTCTCTTGTTAATATGACTTTTATTCATCTCCATATTATCTTCTCCTCTCTGGGAGTATCCATGAATAAAAAGAATTCTTCTTAAGACTCTTAGGTGTGAACTATTTACCATTTAGTATTCATCATTGAGATAATTGATCATCATTTTCAGCCAAATTAGTATTTGGTTTATCTTTTTAATTTTGGAGTCTCCAACTTTGGGAAATTGTCTTCTACCATTTCTTTTTATTTTCTTTGAACTTCTGCTGCAGAGAGTTGAGATTATCATTCTCCTCAGTTCAGAGCCCGTGCACCCACCAGCCTGTGCAGAACTTCTCTTGTTTAATTTTACCATTTTTTCCTCTCAGCACACTGACCTACACTTCCATCCCCCGCTCTCTCCAGCGGTACCCTTTCTCATGCTTTTGGTATATAGCATTGCCCTATATCGTGTTTTTGTTTGTGTACATATTTTTCTCTCCCACCCCCCGACCCCAGGTGCAGAGAGTTGAGTTTATCAAACTCCTCAGCTCGTCAACACTGTCATTATTTGTCTATTTCGGGCCCCTCTTTATTTTTAAATCTCATTTTGTCCCCTCAACTACCCCAACCCCTTTGTCCTCATCCTTGCACATTTCTATGTGCTTTTTAAAAATGAGTGGGGTTCTCTATCTGCGAAGATGTTTTCAATTTACACACTCGGCACTTCACCACAGAGCTCATACACTCTACACTCTTCACGGAGCACTGGCTTGTAAAGACCTGTCCATGTCGCAGAGCGAACGAACACGCAGTCCTCGGATGTGATACCAGTGCCTTTGCTTCACTTGCTGCATCGCATCCCATCTCCCAGTGAAGGACGCCTGGGTTGCCTCCACCCCTCACTATACCTCACATGGTGATGAACATTCTCACAATGCCCCCTTGTGGCCCTATGTGGAATTTTCTTGAAATACAAATCCAGGAGTCCAGTTTTTTGAATCAAGGGGTATAGACTTCCTTAGTTTATGCCCCAAATGTGTGTTCCACTGCACACTCTCATCACCAGTGGAGGGAAGTCACTGTATCCTAACATTTTGTCAACATTGACACTCTCTAGTTTTCTAATTTTTGTCAATCTAATAAAAATGTAGGAACCTATCTTGTTTTAATTTGCATTTCTCTAATCATTAAACGTTTTTTAGTGATATCAGTTTTCTCTTTTTGATTGCCTGTTCAAATCATTTTCCCACATATTTGTCTCTTGGGCTTCCTGGTGTTTGCTTTTGTTGTTGTTGATTGTTTTACTTGTTGCCTCTTATAACCTAGAAATTACATCCTGGTCTGCCCAAAACTTGCAAATATATCTTTCGGCCTTCTGCCCGTAGTTTTGTCTGTGATGTCTGTCAGGAAAGAAAAATCCTTAGATTTTATTTAGTCAAATGCATTTTTATTTATTTACTTACTTACGTATTGCTTACACTTGTGATTTGGCGATTTTATTTAAGAAACCCCGACCCATCTCTAGAGTACAGAGGTTTATTATCTACTATGAATTTTATAATCTTACACTCTACTCTTAAGCCTTTAATTCTTCTGAGTTCCATCACCATGCATTGATTATGCAAGGAACCAGTTTAAAATTTTCTCTGAAGTGAGCCATTTTCCCCAAGACCGTCTTCTAAAGAGATCATCTTTTCTGCATTCGTTTGCGATGCCAGCATTATCTGTATGAAATTCTCATACACACAAGGGCAGGTCTTCGAGCTCTTTCATCTGTACCTTCATCCCTTTGTCTGTCCTTGTGTCACTGTTATTGTTATGGCTTCGTAGTGCGTCTTAACAGCCAGTCGGGCAGTTCCAAGATAGTTTAAGTATTTTTGGTCCTTTATTATATACTATGTATTTCAAAATAAATTTATTAAGCTTTCAAAAGACTTCCTGGAATTTTAACTGTGATTACATGACATTTTAGATTATTTGGAGCAATGTTGATGTCTTCATAATACTAGAAGTTCCCATCTGAAGGTGTGTAATATCTATTTCTATTTATTCCAATCATTTCCTATGCTTTTCAGAAGTGGAATTCTTTGTTAGGATAATTCTTAGATGATAGTTTTTGTTGAAATCCTCATGATACAATATTTTTATCACACTTTCTAGTTCTTTCTGTTTTAGAGAATGCTATTGAGTTTTGTATTGATATTGTATCCAAAAATTTGATAAACTCTCCTTTAGTTTTACTATTTGTCTATTGATTCTGTTGGTTCTTCTTTCCTGGGGCTTTTGAAAGGACAGGCCTTTGAAATATCTGTGTTTGTTATGTGCATGTTTTAAATTTACACAAATGATATGGTGCAGACCTTTTTCTAGTCCTCTTTTTTTCTTTTTGTCGCTCAACACAATGTTTCCAAACTGTATCCATGTTCCTCTGTGCCTCTCTGCACACTCCCTTTTGCTGTCTGCATAGTGTGCCTCACTATGTTTTCTGGACCCACTTTCTTAGTGTTTAGATCCTGAGTTGCATCCTCCCTGCCACAAAAAACAATGCTGTGATAAGCATCTCTATACATGCTTCTTTACGGAACTGTGCACCGACTTCTGTGGAGCAGTGTCAGGAGTGGGGTGATAGGTCATGGAGAGTATGCATGTTGGATTTCACTAATTGCTTCCAGATTGTTCTGTAGCATTACTGTGCCACTCTATGTGCCCACAGGTGTTAAAACAGGGTTTCTTCCCTTGTGTACACAACATTGTCACTTATTATTTAATTGTATAAATTTTATTACCGTAATGGATCTCTTATATCATGTTTGATGGATTTTTTCTTATTAATGAGATCAGCTATCTTTTCAAAAAATCGTTAGTCATCCAGGTTTAAACTGCTCTCCTTGATTTGCAAGAATCCCTTTAGAATTCACACACATACATTTCTGCAGACATCTCCTCCCAACCTGCCACTGGACCACTCACTCTGTCTGGGACATCTTTCCCTTGCCTATTGTTTTGCCAGGATAATTCCTGGTTACTTTGTTCTTTCTGCTGCTACCATGAATGGTGTCTCTTGTTTTTGTTATGACTTAGTTGGCTGCTGTTGTAGAGAACAGTATTGATTTTTGGAAATTGATCTTATACCTGGCGACTTTGTTAAACTCTTTTATTGTTTATGTTGTTTATCCAATTTTGCGGCATTTTCTATGTGGACAATCAAATTATATGCAAATAATGAGGGTTTTGTTTTTTTCCCTTCCTGTATTTTACCTCTTGTTTCTTTTCCTTGTTTTACTCTAGGCTGGGGGTGCTAGTGCGGATTGAACGTAGTCCCAGCAGTGACAGCGGGCGTCTCTGATCGGTTGCTGATGTCAGAGAGGGCATGTCTAAAGTTCCCCATGGAGGATGATATTTTTGACTCCATGTTGTAATCTATAGTCATTGTCAAAATAAGAAAGTTCCAGCTCTACCTAGTTTTCTGAGAACTTTTATCTTAAATAGTTAGGCTTTTATCATAAACAATTAGGCATGTTTATTGCACCTAGTGACACAATCATGTAATTTTCTTTTTTAGTGTATTAGTGTATGGATGCATTAATTTTAAAATTTCATTTCTATATATTGCATTTTTTTCAATATAATGTATTCTTTTTTTTAAGATTTTATTTATTTATTTTTAGAGAGGGAAGGGAGGGGGAGAGAGAGAGAGAGAAATATTAATGTGCGGTTGCTGGGGGCCGTGGCCTGCAACCCAGGCATGTGCCCTGACTGGGAATCGAACCTGCGATGCTTTGGTTCGCAGCCCATGCTCAATCCACTGAGCTACGCCAGCCAGGGTTAATGTATTCTTTTAAATACACTTTTGGGTTTTGCTAACTAGCTAATATTAAGGGTCTTACTTTCTTTCCTTATAAGGTCCTTATCTGGCTTTGGAATCATGGATAAATGATTCCAGCCTCATAAAACGAGTCGGACAGCCTTCCCTCTTTCTGTTTCCTAGAGCAGCTTGTATGGTGCAGACGTCAGTGGTTTCTTCCTTGTGCCGGCCTTTCCTCAAAACCATCCAGGCCTCAGGTTTCTCTTGGTAGTGGCAGAGTAGTCTTCATTATGCTGTTTCCATTTCTTAATGGCTATTTTATTTCCAGTTTGTCTTTTACCACATTTGGCACTGTAATTTCTTCCCAAAACTTTATCTATTATTGTCATATAGATTTTAAAAAATATTTTAATCTCTGTTGTAATTATTTCTTCTTTTCACCTTATATTTTATTTATAATTTTCTCATTTTTCCTTTATTAGTCTTGATAAGTTTGTCCATTTTTAAAACATCTTTAAAAAACTGGCTTAAACCTGTTCTCTTGTTTTGTGTTCTCTATTACGATTTCTGTCCATATTTTTTTCTTGTATTATTTTCATCTTTCTATTTTCTTTTGGAGATACATATGTGTTATGCTGTCCTGCCAACTTTCTTAATGTGAATGCCTACTTCATCATCAGCCTCATAAATGTACCATTTTAGCTGTGCTCTGTGGGTTTTACATGTAGTAAAATTGAGATATAAGTATTTCATAATTTTTAACTGTACAATTCAACTTTTAGCTGTGCTAATATTTTTATGTTTTTTCTGCTTCGCATGTTAGTTTATGAGAAGCGTGTGTTAAAATCTCCAACTAAACTCCTTGCCTGCTCTTAACTACTCCACACGCCAGTGGGACTTAAAGGCCATCTTGATATTACTTGGTTGCTGTCTCTGCCTCACAGAAGCCAAGGGAAAGCCATGGTATCCCCAGAACAACGTGGGGGAAAGAAAGGGGACGTCCAGAACCTCTGGACCCTGTCTCCTGTCCATGGTGCATGGTCTTTGAGTGCTCTGAGCTGCCGTTTCCCGTCTTCCTTCCCCGTGCACACACATCATGGTAGAACTGCCTATGTTGTCACGAAATGGGGTGGTCATGCCAGGGTTTATGTGTCAGTTTGGAAGTCTTCGTGCTGTCTGTTTGACTTTTGGGCTGTCTCTGGGGACAGGTTCCAGAGAATAGAACCGTGTCTGTGTTGACTTGCCTCTTTAGAAGGATGCTGTCCTTTTACCTCCTGTGTAAGTCTTCCTCCGCACCCCCCAATTCTCCTTCTGTTCACTTGTTTTAGAATTCCTATTAGATACTGGAATTTACTCATATCTCTTAATTACTCTTTTTAAAAATTTGAGTTATAGTTCACATAGACTATTATGTTAATTTCAGTTATAGAATATAATGATTTTATATTTATATGCATTGCAAATTGACCACCTCCATAAATTTGGTTAACATTCAGCACCTTACATAGTTACAATTTTTTTCTTGTGGTGAGAACTCATAAGATCTTAGCAACTCTCTTAGCAACTTTCAAATATGCAATATAGTATAATGCAATCCTTTAATAATTAGCTACTAACTTTGTGCCCTCTGGTCATTTATACTTTTGTCCTGAATTGTTAAATTAGAGACATCTTTTAGCACACTAATTTACTTCTCAACTTTGCCCTTTCTGGTTTGGTATATTTATGAAGTTTTTAAACGTTGACAATCATGTTTTTCATTTCCCAAACCTTTGATTGTCCTTTTTTTTATGGCAACTGGTGTGTGTGTGTGTGAGTGATGTGGTCTCCTCTCTTATCTCTCTGAGGACATAAATATACTTTTAAAGCCGCTTTCAGATTGTCTGTTAACTCTCTTTCCTTAGATGTTGTGCTGTCAGTTGAGTCTGGTGCCTTTCTTTCATATGTTGGTCATTGTGCGGTGTGCACTTTTCTTTGTTTTTGATATCCCCTGTCTCCTGATCTGGACACGCTGTTTGTGCTTCACCTGTGCTCATCAGCCTGCTTCTGGTCGTCTCTTTTCAGAAGGAAGGGTAAGGGCGAGTGTGAGGGAGAGCGGTGTGTAAAAATGGTACACACTGCAGATTGGATATCAAGGCTTGTCTTCTGACATTATCTAAGCTCCTGGTTTCTGCTCCAAGGCTGGTGTTTCTGCCACCTGACACTAGGCCAAGGGCTGGCTAAGTGACCCCCTTGCCTGGCTGCTCCAAATGTCATACCCCAAGCAGTTATTCTGATGTTCACTTCTTTCTGCTCCCTGTGCCCTACCTTTCAGCTCAGAGCACCCCCAGAGTTGTGCTGTATTTCACGGGGTCCCCAGTTGAGGATCTTTGACTGATATTGCTTCCAGTGGTCCAACCCCATATGCACTTTGCCTCTCAAGAACTCTCCTTAGTGTCCGTCCATCACAGAGCTGCTTCTCATCCCCGCCGCGCCAACATGCGCGCGTCCTGACCGCTTGTGAGGGTCGTGGGAGGACAGGCAAACGCACGTGCTCAGTGTGTTGTCTTGATACAGCCTCCCTAGACAATTCCTTTAAAAAATCAGTGCATTAAAATACTTGTATTAAATATCAAGTAGATGGAAGTTATGCAGAATAGCAACTAGTAACCATTAGGTATCCAGAAAACTTGAAGACCAAGAAAAGTCACTTTTCATGGATTGAGGCTTCTTCTCCATGCCTGGAGCGGAGCAGGCCCAGCACTCTGGAAGACTGTGGCCCAAGGGGCGCTCCTTGGCCGTTTCCATAGCATCAGCCCAGAAGACCGCGGTCAGATCTGCTCAAGGGCAGCCGCTCTGCTGACTTTATCAGCGCCTCCCATCCCTGCACAGCAAACTTGGCCACAGCGATCTTCTCTGCGGCTGGCCAGGACACAGGACTTAGAACTCCTAAGTATGGACAGCTCTGAGGCCACCCCGTGGCCTGTCACTTTCGGGACTTCGAGCACCCCTGACGTGAGCCCTCCCACCCACAGAACTCTGGCCTCCCAGTCTCAGGATTTCTGCTCTCCCTGCCCCTCTTCCTCTTCATGCTGCTCCTGCTCTTCCTTCCTCCCCGCCCCCCGCCATGCTCTTCTCCATCTTCCCCTCCTCCCCCTTCCTCCTTTCTTCTTCCCCCTCTCTCTCCCTCCCCCCTCTTCCTCTCCTTCTTTTTCCTCCCTCTCCTTATCCCCTCACTGTCTCCATAAATATAGACCTTGGAAAATAAAGCCTATTTGATGTTGACTCTAGGCAACGTCTCTCTCTCTCTCTCTCTCTCTTTTCCTACCACACAACTCTAAAATCCCTGTGGGAGAGGGGTCCAGCACTTAGGAGCCTGAGGCCTGGCTCCCTGCCCATGACAGGCAGAGGCAGAATTCCCATCATCATCTGCTGATGGCCCTGCTACAGCTGAGGTGGAGACATGTGCCCCTGTTTCTCTGTCACTGTCGTTGGTGCCTTGGGTGTGCACTCGGGCTGCCGAGCCCCACACTTCCCGTGGGCACAAGGTGGTTCCCAGAGGGGTCCCAGCTTGCCCCTTGATCTATTGTTGTCTGTCCCTGTTCAGTCACTCAAGGGTAGGGTCCCCCTTTGTCTCTATCCTGGGATTCTGAGGGGTCCATTCTGGCTCAAGAGAAAGGGCAGTGGCCTGGTGTGGGGGAGAGGGAAGAGGAGAATAGAGGGACCAGCCCGAGAGAATAGGGCCAGCTTGGGGACACCCCAGGGCCTTGGGACCTTCTGGCCTTTCCTTCCAGAAGAGCCCTTGGAGAAGGGCTTGCCCTCTTCCCAGTCAGAGCATCCTGAGGGAGGAGCCGAGGAAGTCTTTAACCCTTTTTATGGGGAAAGAAATATGACAGTCTAATGTGTCCCCTGAGCAGGGGCACTGATGGGGTCTGGAGAGGGGAGAGGAGCCAGGGTCAGACCTGCCCATTGCAGCCCTCTTCCCACCGCCCCAGGCAGGGTGCTGTACCCAGAAACGGCCAAAGATGAGAATTACTGTGACCACACTGTCCGAGTCTTCAGAGATCTGAGGTGGTCGGACCTCTGGGTCTGCAGTGGGTCGCTGACCCTCCATCTCCACAAATAATCACCTGATTATCTGGGCTCTAGGTGTACTCGCTGTGGAGGTCCCTGCTGGGAAGCAAGACTTCAGGGCTCCTTCTGACCTCAGGTCCTTGAACCCATCTCAGCACTCTGGACTCAGGTAAGCCTTGACAGGCATTCGGTGGCTGAGGGAGTCCAGCTATCAGCATGCCTTTGCTGAGCCTAGCTCAGCTGGGAGCCATGGGCTGTGGGAAACGGAGCAGAAGCCCAGGGTGCAGTCATGGAGCTGGAGCAGGTGCTAGAGGGCACCCTCGCACAGGTGTGGCCCCTCTGGCACCCCCTGGCCTCCTCTCCTCCCGCTGCTGCCCCAACCCTCTCCTGGGGACAACCCAGGCAGGGTCCATGGGAACGTGAGGCTCTCCTGGCTCTTGTTTGCCTCAGCTAATCTTAAGAATGCACTTGTTTTCCCTTTTTGTTTGGGAAGTCCTCAGCAGCTCCCCTTCATGCCGATAGAGCTAGGGACGCAGGCAGGCCGTGGGAGCCAGAGGACGCTGATCCCTGGCTGTTTCTCTCGCTGGCCTAGTTCCTCTCCTTCCAGTTGTTCTGTTAACTCCCGCCTCCCTTTTACCTTCTTCTCAGAGTCCCAGAAACTGTGGAAACAAATGTCCTGAATTTTGGACACATCCACCCCTTCTCCTTCCCGTGAATCTTCTCACAGAGGACAGTGCCTGGGAGGTGGGTTATCTCCATTTTACAGATGAACCCTGGAGCTCAGAGAGGCTGAGCCCTTGCTCATGGTCACACAGCAAGTGAGAGCAGAGTTGGAATAGAGCCTGGAGCCTCCTGTCTCCACTCCTAGCTTCAGCTCCAGGATGCTAATCTCACTGGACAACCACTGTCTGGTTTTGGCTGTTTCCTTCTCTGAACTGTTAAATCCTTGAAAGAAGGAATTCTACAATATCTATCTTTGTATTCCCAGGCTTGGCCCAGTGTCTGGAAACATAGAAGACACTCAGTGGATACTTGTTCAGCGAATGAATAATAGATGTGAAGCCAGGCTTTTTACACAAATCATCTTTGATCTTCTAAACAACCTGAGAGGTAGCAGTTGTCCCCATTTCATAGATGGGACCACTAGGGCTCAGAGAAGTTAAGTACGCTGCCAAAGGTCACAGAGCTTCTAAGTAACTGAGATAAGACTGAGACTCATGTGGTGTCACTCCAGAGCCCATGCTGCCTCCTGAACAAATGGGATAAATGTTTTGGGGAGGAAGGACGCCAGGCAGAAGGACTGCGGGGCCTCCCTTCCTGCTAGTTTGGGGTGATCTCTGACCAAGGGAGGCTGCAGCACATGTCTGAGCTCCCTAAGCAGGGAAACAATTCTCAGCCCCTCTCGGCAGTCCTGATTGGAAGCTCACACACATTTGTTGAATGACTGAATGACCATCCCAGCCTGCAGATGGCTGTGCAGCCCCTTCACTCCCAGAACTGGTCTTTCTGACTGTTCTTTCTTCACGGGTTTTGGAGCCTGTTCTTCTCTGCCCAACCTCCAGTGCTGGGATACCTTGGGGTTCTCCCCGAACTCCCTTCTCCTTGCTACACCTTCTCTGGGTGATCACGTTCCTGGTCCCTGGTTCAGTTACCTCTACAGTGGCTCCCAAACCTGTAGTTCCAGCTGAGACTTCCCCTCTGAGCTCCAGAATTGCATAGATTTCCACCTGAATGTCCCACAGACATCTAACCTCAACACCGCGGAAGAGTTTATACCATTCCCTTGCTGCCTCGGACGCAGGCACTGGGGCCGTCACTTACCTGGCTGGCCAGGCCTCACACTCAGTCCCTCAGCCTCACTTCCCCACAGCAAACTCTCCTCGGCTAGCCTCCCAGTTCTGGCACCACCTTCGCTTATCCTCTGGATTCCTCAGTGACTCCCCAGCTGATCCGTAGGCTTTATCCCCCACCTCCACTCCACCCAATCTCCACAAAGCAGTAGGAAAAATCTTCTAAGCCACATATCTGATCGCAGCACAGCCATGCCTGGAGCTCTGGACTCAAGGAGAGAGCCCAGACCCTCAACATGATACCCAAGGTCCCCGGGATCTGGTCCCTCAACATTCTCTCTACCCAAGCCTGCTGAACACCCAGCCACCAAACAGTCACCGCTGCTGAGGTGGCGATGAGGGCTCTGGATGTGCCATCCCTGGACTGGGATTCTCTTCCTTTACCTTTGCTCCTATCAAAGGAGCCAAATTGTCACTAAGGCTTCAGGACCCAGCCTGGACATTGTCCCCTCCTATATGTCATTCCTGATCCTGAAGACTGAGTAAGTTGCCCGTTCTCCAGGCTCCCCTAGCCCTCCCGAGCCTCCTTTTTTTTGTAATGGGCTCTATGCCTTGACCGTGGCCTCTGCCAGGATGAGGGCAGTGTCTGATCTGTTGGTGGTGGCTTCAACACTTGCCCCAGGGCCTGGCCCAGCCAGTCTCCGTGACTATCTACCAGTCAGGCATGAATCCTGGGGCACCGGAAGGAAAACCCAGCCTCTTCCCTGAACCTCTTGGCTATAGCCAGCTGGCTTCAGGATGTCACCCACCCCTGTGCTCTGTTGTTACAATCCGCTTGTTCTGGGCCAGGAATCTGCTCCTTGGGCACATTCCCCCAGTTACGGTGATCACGTCTCCCTTCGTGCCCTCCAGGACTATACCAGCAACAGGTCCCTCAGAGTCCCTGGGAGAACGCTCCACACATTTCTTCCCCCACCTACACCTGAGGCCTCAGATTCATTTCTTAGGACATAAGGAATTTCACTGGAAGGTTAACGATAAACAATAGACATGGAATCCCTTGGAGAGAAAAAACTGCTCAGGTTCCCTTCACACTAAGGTGTAAATGGCCAGCACAGTATATCTCCCTGGGGACAAGTGTGGGCCGGTGGGACAGGGCCAGGAGCAGGAATCCTCTGGCTGCATAAGAGTGGGTGAGAACCCCTGAGAAAGGAAAGGGGCACTGCTGGGCTGCCCGGCCCACACCGTGCAGCGAGCACTCGGTTCTCGCCCGTGTCTCTCTCCTATTGTAGTGTGGGATATATGTGTGTGTCCATCCTCCAGTACAGCTCTTAGGAGCCGAACAGTTCTCTCGGTGGTCCCGTCACCTCACTGAGAAGCTGGACACCTAGTGGGTGCCCAATAAATGCTTGTAACTTGTTTGTTGGCTCAGAGCTTGACCCGTCAGTGGCTCCTGTTGGGGACACCTAATCTTCAACTCCCCCACGCCGGGTACTGGGAAGAGTTTGCAGCAGGAGGAGGATCCCTCTTCCTTTCTTTTTTGACTCTGATGATTGTCCTTTCCCACGCACCCTGCCCTTCCAGCAGCCGCAATAATAATCTACTAGAGCAGCTCCCTCCGAGGCAGGGAAGAGCTGGGGTGGGGGGGAAGCCCAGAGCCAAGGACCCGCCCCTTTCCAGGGTCAGAGCCCCTCCTGGGAACTGTGAATGTGCTGGAGATAGGTCTTGAGGCACCTTCTCGGCTCCCGTTGTCCTCGGGTGCCTCACACTGTCCTCGGGTGCCTTACACTGTCCTCGGGTGCCTCACATTCACTGAACTAATGTGTATGTCTGGGCCAAACACCACCTTCGCCGCAGGGGATGCGAAGGTAGAGAGAAATCTCTGCCCATGTTGAGCTTATATCCTATATATATGTATATATTTTCAATTTTTTTCTTTATTGATTATACTATTACAGTTGTCCCATTTCCCCCCTTCATTCCCTCCACCCTGCATACCCCCTCCCACCTACATTCCCCCCCTTTAGTTCATGTCCATGTGTCATAAGTTCTTTAACTTCTACATTTCCCATACTATTCTTAATCCCCTGTCTATTTTCTCCCTACCACCTATGCTACTTATTTTCTGTACCTTTTCCCCCTCTCTCCTCCCACTTCCCTGTTGCTAACCCTCCATGTGATCTCCATTTCTGTGGTTCTGTTCCTGTTCTAGTTGTTTGCTTAGTTTGTTTCTGTTTTAGGTGTGGTTGTTAATAAGAGTTTGCTGTCATTTTACTATACATGTTTTTTATCTTCTTTTTCTTTTCTTTTTATTTTTTTTAAGATTTTATTTATTTATTTTTAGAGAGGGAGAAAGAGAGAGAGAGAGAAACATCATTGTGCGGTTGCTGGGGGCCATGGCCTGCAACCCAGGCATGTGCCCTGACTGGGAATCGAACCTGCGATGCTTTGGTTTGCAGTCCGTGCTCAATCCACTGAGCTACACCAGCCAGGATTATCTTCTTTTTCTTAAATAATAAGTCCCTTTAACATTTCATATAATAAGGGTTTGATGATGATGAACTCCTTTAACTTGACCTTATTTGAGAAGCACTTTATGTGCCCTTTCATTCTAAATGAAAGCTTTGCTGGATAGAGCAATCTGGGATGTAGGTCCTTGCCTTTCATGACTTGGAATACTTCTTTCCAGCCCCTTCTTGCCTGCAAGGTCTCTTTTGAGAAATCAGCTGACAGTCTGATGGGAACTCCTTTGTAGGTAACTGTCTCCTTATCTCTTGCTGCTTCTAGGATTCTCTCCTTATCTTTAATCTTGGCTAATGTAATTATGATGTGCCTTGGTGTGTTTCTCCTGGGGTCCAGCTTCTTTGGGACTCTGAGCTTCCTGGACTTCCTGGAAGTCTATTTCCTTTGCCAGATTGGGGAAGTTCTCCTTTATTATTGGTTCAAATAACTTTTCCACTTGTTGCTCTTCCTCTTCCCCTTCTGGTACCCCTATAATTGGGATGTTGGAATGTTTAAAGATGTCCTGGAGGTTCCTAAGCCTCTCCTCATTTTTTTAAATTCTTGTTTCTTCCCTCTTTTCTGTTTAGTTGTTTCTTTCTTCCTTCTGGTCTACTCCATTGATTTGAGTTTCCTTCCCATCACTATTGGTTCCCTGTACATTTTCCTTTATTTCACTTAGCGTAGCCTCCATTTTTTTCATCTAATTTGTGACCAAAGTCAACCAATTCTGTGAGCATACTGATCACCAGTGCTTTGAACTGTGCATCTGATAGGTTGGCTATCTCTTTGTCACTTAGTTGTATTTGTTCTGAAGCTTTGATCTGTTCTTCCATTTGTGCCATTTTTTTTTTTTTGGTCTTGTCACACTTATTACATATGAGGGGCAGAGCCTTAGGTGTTCACCAGGGTGGGATAACCCTGTCTTTGGGTTGTGATGCTATATGTGGGGGAGGGGGTCCGAGAAGGAGCAATGGTGCTTGCTCTGCTCTCTGTTGGATTTCAGTCACTTCCGCTGCTTCTTCCCCCAAGCAAACTGGGCCCTTCTGGTGTTGATATCCATGTGGGTGTGTTTGTGTATATTCTAGGACCCTGTGGGTCTTTCCAACAAACTCTCCTGTGAGGCTGGGAGTCTTTCCTGGCACCTCAACCCCCACAAGTGTTTTCAATCAGTGTTTTGAGGCTTTATTTCCCCGCACTGGGACCCTCGGTTTCGCGATCTGTTTTGCTCCCCAGTTTCGCTTGGTTTATCTGTGAGTAAATGTGGGATTGCCCAGTCAGCCAGCCACCTTGCACTCACGCCCCACTCCATGCTCCACAATCACCACCTCGCTGGGGCTGCCTGCTGCCACCCTGAGCCCAGGGTCTCCCAGCTGCCACCTGTGCACCCAGGGTTTGCCCGCTGCTGCCTTGTGCACTAGGGATCCACAAGCTACCACTTTTTTTTTTTTTTTTTGCCATGACCCCTCTCTGGCTAGCCACCCGACTCCATCCCTCCTACCGGTCTGGATGAATATGTCTATTTTAACTCCTTAGTTGTTGGACTTCTATACAGTTCATTTTCTGTCAGTTCTGGTTGTTATTTTGTTTCTAAATTTTTGTTGTCCTTATTTTGGTTGTGTGAGGAGTCACAGTGTGTCTAACTACGCCTCCATCTTGGCCGGAAGTCCATATCAAAAATTTTCCCTATATGTTTTTTGATAATAGGGGAGGACAGCAATAAATGATGAGAAAGGTATTATATAACAATATATTAGATAGTCATAAGCACTAAGAAGAAAAAATAAAGCTAGAGGATATGAACTATCTCATGGGGGCATAGTAGGAATGTTGCAGAGAGTGGCCAGGGAGGGCTTCAGTGAGAGGTACTATAATTTTAATAATTGACTTATTTGTTTTTATTGAGGTAAAATATACCTAACATAAAGTTTACCATTTTGACCATTTTAAGTTCAGTGGTATCCAGTCCATTCACTTTGCTGTGCAACCATCAGAACCATCCACCTCCAAAACTTTTAAATCACCTCCTGCTGAAACTCTGCATCCATTAAACACCACCTCCCCAAGTCCCATTGTTTGCCTGCACCTCGTTTTCTTTGTCTGCACCTGTGACGACACGCATTAGGGTTGTTCCCACCGTTGGCTATTGAGAATGGTGCTACTAGGAACAGCAGCATACAGATATCTCTTTGAGTCCCTGCTTTTAATTCCTTTGTGGACCCAGAACTGGAATTGCTGGATCATATGGTAACTCTATGTTTAACTTTTTGAGGAATCACTGTACTGTTTTTCATAGCAGCCACACCATTTTACATTCTTGCCTCCAGTTTCTCCATATCCCCATCGACACTTGTTTTCTGTTTTTATTTTTAAATATATATGTGTGTATGTGTGTGTGTATATGTATATATGGTATGTGTATATATATATGCCGTCTTAATGAGTATGAAATTGGTTTTACGGTTTTCATTTGTATTTCCCTAATGATTAATGATATTGGCCATTTGTATATTTTCTTTGGAGGATATCTATTCAAGTCCTTTACCCATTTTTGAGTTGGGTTGTTTGCTTTTTTGGTGCTGAATTTTAGGAGTTCTTTATGCATTCTCGCTATCAATCCCTTATCAGATATGTGATTGGTGAATATTTTCTCCCATTCTGTGGGTTGTCTTTTCACTCTGTAGATAGTGTTCTTTTATGCACAAAAGTTTTTAATTTTGATCAAGTCCAGTTGGCCTATTTTGTGTTGTTGTTGTTGCCTGTGCCTTTGGTGTCATATCCAAGAGGTCACTGCCAAATCCAATGCCATGGAGTTTCCCCCCCTCTATTTTCTCCTAAGGGCTTTACAGTTTTAGCTCTTGTGCTCAGGGCTTTGATCTGTCTTGAGTTAATTTTTGTATATGATGTTAGGTAAGGGTCCAGTTTCATTTTTTATAAGTGAATGTCCACTTTTCCTAGTACCATTTGTTGAAAAAAGACCATCTGTTCCCCATTGCATGGTCTTGGGACTCTTGTTGAAAATCATATGTTAATTTGAGGGAGAAGGTAAATTTTTAGTAAAGACCCAGAGGAAGTGGGGAAATAGCCATGTGGAGGTTGTGGGAAGAGTGTGTGTCTGTAACAGGAGCCGCCAGTTCACAGGCCCTGAGGGAGCGGAGTGGGTGGGTGGTGAAGGGTGTGAGATGAGGCCGGAAAGGAGGTCAGGGACAGGAAATCATGGAGGGCCTGCCTGCATGTCACAGAGAGGACTTTGCTTCACCCTGAGCAAAATTGGAGGCCATTGGACGGCTACTTATATTTGCACTCTGGCTCCCATATTGAGAATAGATGTCGGGACCTGTGGCAAGAGCAGGAGAATCAGTGAGGAGACCACCCAGGCAAGAGCAGATGGTGGCCTGGGCCAGGGTGTGGCCAGTGGTGAAAATCTGGATGAGAGGATTTGTCAATAGACCAAATGTGGTGATGGTGGTAGAGGTGGGGGGCGGGGAGGAGAGAGAATGAGAGCTAGAAAAGGTGATGCCAAAAATGTTAATTTTAGTAATTGTAAAAGCAGAGGTGACATTAACCAGAGGGAGGGTGAGGGACTGTGGCAAGCACGGGTTCTGAGGAAAGATCAGATTTCTGTTCAACTGTGGTAAATTTGGGGGCACCCATCACAGCTCCTGCTGGAGTCATCAGCTGGGAAGTTGAGCCTGGAGCTCAGGAGAGAGGTCTGTGCTGGGGCCATGGAGCAGGCGAGGAGGTCCTTACATTGCTGTGTGACTTTAGTCCAATCCCTTTCCCTCTCTGTGCCTTAGTTTCCCCATGGGCAAAATCAGGTGGCTGGATTATATGCTAAGTAACACCTTCCAGCTCTGGTTGTTTTCTGATTGTAATTGTAGAGAAATGAAGCCAGGAGCTCTAGAATGCCTGCATCTCCTTCACAGACCTGCCTCCCTTTGCTGGATGATTTCCCCTTGAGGTCACCTCCCCCAACAGATTGCCCAGCGACTGAGACTCAGGGTTCAAATGTTGGAGAACATCATAGGGAAGGATCACAGCCAGCAGCAGCTCCAACCGGCTTCTCTCTGGGCACTGTAGACTCCTCTAGACAGACAATATGGGAGCCACAAAGCCAAGGCGAGTGGGTGAGGAGAGGCCAATTGTGCAGTGGCATGATTTGAAGTGTGGGCTAAATTCTACCTTAAATTCTAACCACTCTTAGCTCCTAATCTTTGCTTGTAACCAAAAAGAATATAAAAGAATTCTTCCCAAACCGCTGACTGTGTCTTTATTTAATTTTGTTTTTTTGTCCCCATAGTAAAAGTAACGATAGATAATGATTAGGAATGTGCCTAGGCATTGTGCCAAGTGTTTGGCCCGCACTTTCTGTTTAACCCTTACACCATGATGCAGCGGGAGGTATCCCTCTCCTCACGTAGCATCCAGGAAGCAGAGGCTCTGAGAGGTAACTTTCTGTAGGTCACACAGCAGAAAACTGTTATATTTGAGGTACACACAGAACAATATTCAATCAAAAAGAATTTAATAAAAATATGTGAGTAAATTGAGGTAAGGGGAAAAACCAAGATAGGAACAGAAAACAAGGCCCTACATCATGAGGTCCTATACAGCCACTGGGAATTAGATGAACATTGACTGAGTTTCCTAGCAACCAAAGCAAAGAGGGACCCACAGGGTGAGGCAAAAGTAGGTTTATTGTTCTATGAAAAACAATACAATAAGTAAGTTAATAAGTAATAACACCAATAATTAATAAATAATAGCACAAGAATAACTGTTTCACGTGCTCACAACTGCAAACCTACTTTTCCTCACCCTGTATGATCAGATATAGGATTCATAACAGCCACAATATTAAAAACGTGAGTGTTCCTGGTGTTGGGATGGAGAGGACTGTTGGAAGTCAGTGTCGTGAGGATCAGATGTGATGTGATAGATGATACCCTCAGCAACAGCATCCCTCAACAGTGACGAAAGGAAGTTTCGTGAGGGGGCTTCTCATCGTGCCCTTTGGTGGAGGTCAGAGCTCAGATCGGTGAAAGCAAATGCAGGGAGGAACAAACAGGACGGTCAGAGGCAGAGCCTTGGAAGAGACTGCCTGTGCTGCAAGGAGGTCGTCTCATAACCTCAGGCCCTCACAGAGCCCCCGGCCAGAGACCCAAGCACTGCCGGAGTAGAGGAGGGGCCTTTACTGCTTTCAAGACTCCCTGCAGCCTCCCCAAAAGCCAGTCCACCCTCCCTTTGAGGGCATGGCTGACATCATTCCCTGGGGACAGATATTAGTGTGGGAACCCTGGTCTATGTCCCTTCACTGAGCACAGGAACCAGGAGCCCCAGATCAGGCCTCTGTTCCCATCTGTGCTGATTGGTGCAGCTTCCAGGACATCGGTGCCCACAGACTCACCTTCCCCAGAGGACTGGCAACCCTGGGAGCACTTCTCCAGAAAGTTCTTGGCTGGAAGACAGGCAGGGACTTTGTCCCTCTAAAGCATGGAGGGACATAGAGCCAGGTACCCTTTGCACAGAGTGCTGCTCCATAAGTAGTTGTGGAATGAAGGAAGGAATGAAAAGACCTTAGGACAAGATTTTACATGTTGTCATGCTTTCTGGACCCCTCTTGGTGGGCATGAGCTCCTAACCTTTCTCTTTCATGCTCACAGCTCAGAGCAGGTACACTGCCTTTGGGAAGGTGGTCTGGTGCCTAGGAAAGTGGGGCTGTTCTCTAGGCTTATGCGGCTGTGTGTGGGTGGGGTGACGGGTGGGAGCGGAAGGCCTGCGGAGTTGGCAGATCTGACTTTGAATTTTCCTCCCTGTGCTGGCTGAGAAGCTGCAGATGGGAGATGCCACTTCTCTGGGCCTTTGTTTTCTATAATGTTGGGATAGCACTAGTGACTTCATGGAGGGCTGTCATGGGGATTAAGTGAGGTTCAGCCCCTGCCCAACACAGTAGAGGGCCAATATAAGATCATTCTTCTTAGTGGAAAATTCTGGCTCAGCTGTTAAAGTTGTGTGAATTTGAGATGCCACTTTACCTCTCTGAGCCTCAGTTTCCTCATCTGTAAAATAGGAGTAGTAACATTTATGTATACAGCCTCTACCATGGTGTCTGACACATAGTATGTGCTCAATAAAAGGTGGTTATAGTTATTGTCATTATCATCAGGGACCAAACTGTGTCTCACGGGTGGGTGTCCACAGAGGAGACAGGTAAGTGAGGGCCAAGGAAATCATGAAACACTTTTTGGAGGAGGTAGCCCTGGTGCTTAGCCAGATCAGGTTGGGGGTATGTGGGTCTCAAGTAGAGAGCTATCATTCTAGGGCAGAGGATATGTACAGGGGCCAGGGGCTGATCTGGAAGGGAAGGGAGCATTTAGAAAGAAAAGAAAGACCGAGAGTGATAGATAGAACCTCAGAAAGGCCAGTAGAGGAGAATAGGGGATCACTCAGGTGGGGCAAAAATTAACCCCATTCTATAGATGTCAAAACTGAGGCCCAGGTAGGGCAGATGGAATACTTTGCTCAAAATGAATGAAGATCTTGGCACTGGAATGCAGGTCCCCTGAAGGCTGGTGCTCAGGGCGAACACAAAGACAGAGGCAGTGGGTGGGACCGTGGAGACACTGGGGAAGGGAAATAGAACAAAAGGGAGAAATGGGGAGGGCAAGCGGAGCTCAGCTAGGCTGTTTGGAAATGAACGCAGATGAGACTGTCTCTCTGGGGCTGCTATGGAGATTAATGGTCACAGACAAGGGCCCTCACGCATCACTAGGGAGAGGATTTCAAAACCCCTTAAAAATCATTGGGAAAGATTTCAAAAGGAAACCGCTCACAAAGCAGCCAGAGGCCCGCCAAACACGAGGGCGTATAACTCACTAGGCGATGCTTGTAATCTAATTGCCTATGAGCAAGAGTTTAAAACAATATTTACGATGTGGAAAAATAGCCCGTGATTTGATTTGTACAGAAGAAACATGCCTAATGAGTAAATTAGATTTTGATCTCATTGGCTTGGATCCTGTGGGTGGAGCCTAGTCCTTTGGAGGAACGAGGTTCTCCTGCCCTCCACTTCCCTCCCCGCCCCTCACGCAGCTAGGAGGGTCCTGTGATAGCTCCGTGTCCTGGTATGACGCCTGAGACCAGCACCACCCCTTGATGCCCCAGCACAGCAGCCTGGTAATTCATCCCCATATTTTCTTGGGCCTGCTTGTCCTTTAAGGCCCACCTCTCCCTCCAGGGAGACTTCCTGACTGCTCCACCCTGCTCTTTTTTTTAATCTCCAACAGCTTGGAGTCTATGGCACATAGTTGGGCTTCCGTGAGGTAGGGCTGGCTCTTATTTAGACATTCACTAGCTAGGATCATTTTTGCTTGGTGCTCTGTCTCCTGAAGGGTGTTAGATATTCCTTTGTAATCTGGACTTGTTCCTCCCGCTCCCCGCCCCCCCCGCCTATTTAATGGAGGCTATGGTGATTATTAATTGTCTTTGCCTGAGCAATATCCATTCTCCTTCCTCTGGAAAGTTAGCACCCTGATTTCCCTTGGGGAAGCCACCCATCACCTAGTCTCCACCCAAGTGGTCTTGGCAGAGCTGACTGGACTCCTCCTAGCCCTAGGCACCAGAGTTGTACACATGACCCAGATCTGGCTAATCAGTGTACCTCCCCTGGCTATAGTTACTTGTATAGGGGTGGACACATGACCCACACAGGCCAGTGTGAAGCCTCCTTAGGAGGGCTGCTCTGGAATTGCTAAACTGGGAGAATCAGAGGTTGGAGTTTTAAGTGGCTATCTCCTCACTTCATGGGGCAGCTCCCCAGAAAGTGAGGCCAGTACATGGGAAATGGAGCTGAGGCAGTGGAGAGATTTCTAGGTCTGTGGTCAAGCACCTGAATGTAGCCACAGGTGATTCACTCACACTTTAATCCAGTGCTTTCCTCTTTCATTTGTCTTGGACTGTTTGAGTTGGGTTTCAGTCTCGCGCACAGAGGCCAGTGGTTCTGACTTAGCAGGCACAGGACTAGGTGCCAGGAGTAAAGAGTAGGTACTTCTACAAATGAAAGCAATTTAGAGACCATGAAAATCCAAGATTTCTGGCATAATTCTGTGACTGAAGCCAGTGTGCCAGTTTTCCTGACTGCTGCACTTCCTCCAGGTGCTGGGGACATAGAGAAGAATCAGAGTCGACCCAGCCGGGAGAAGCCCCCAGGCCTGGAGGGGAGGTAAGAGAGCCACATGGAACTTCAGCCAGGGGCTGAGAGGAAGAAGCAGTGCTGTGTGTTAACAGAGAATCACTCCAACCACAGGGCCCTAGGGGTCCTTGATGAGGGGCAGGCACAAGATTAGGAGGGTGGGCAGGGCTTCATGGGGTGATGAGACAGGCCTCCAGGACAGTGTTACAGGGTGGATGGTGGAATTGGAGGCATTTCCAGGACTGTCCTGGGGAGGAGTGCTGAAGCCACTTGCCCCAGACCTCTGCAAAGAGGCCCCAAAGCTGCTGTGTGGCACCTGATGGAAGTTCCCCGGCTGTCTCTCTTCCTGCCCACCCTAGCAGCCCCCGCCACTGAGGGAGGAGCAGACACTTCAGCAGTTGTCCAGGACACGTGGGGGCATTCAGGGCCAGCTCAAGGCGATGGGGTTTTCCAACCATGCGATGAGGTAGGGAAGCAGGTGACAATATTCGTCTGTGTGAGCCAGTCACATTCACCACACGGTCATTACCCAAGGCCTTTGTGGCCGGGTGTCTCCGTGTGACAGCCACTGTGCTGGGGGCTCTACACTCAGGCTTAGTGTCCTCCCTTCACAGTGAGTTGCCTGCCCTGGCCCTCACTTTTCTGCTGTTGCGCAGAAAGACTTAAAGCCCTGAACTAAGCGCAGGGCTGTCTCGCCCAGGTGAGAGAGTCTTCTCGGCCTCTGCAGTGATGGCTTGCTGTAAAGCAAATGTAGCTGAACTCAACTAGTTCAGTCACCAAGTACCTACTATTTACTGAGCCTGCCTCCCTCCCTACTCTGCTGCCAGAGATAGAATAAGAAGCAGGCCATGGCTGGAAATTCAGATATGTCCACCATCATTTCATAGTGTGGGACGCATGCAGTGATGCAGAAACTCATACAGAGAAGAGTAGGACTAATCCCGTCTGCAATCAAAAGAAGCAGGAGGAGGTGCTGACAGCAAAGCAGGGCTTGGAGGCTGGGAACAGGCGCTGTCCCTCAAACAGCAAGCTTGTTGTACGGAAAGTCCCTAACAGTATCAGGGCTGGCTTTGAGGACGGCTCCCATCTGTCATCTCCGAAAGGGAGATGTTTTCATCACCCCATTTTACAGAGGAGGCAGTCGAGGCTCAATATGCTTAAGGAACTTGGCAAGGCACTGCAGGGCCCGGTGGGGAGTGCAGTGTTTGGGCTGCTCTCTCTATGCTTCACTTCCTTCTTGGTATCTGTGGCTTCTGTCGCTCTGTCACTAAACCTGCAGAGGGGAACCTCTCTGCTGGGCTGACACCTTCCAGTCAGTAGATGCTGAGTGTCACTCTGGAGTGGTGGCAGAGATACTCTCACGCACCCCACCCCCACTCTGCAGGTATAAGGGAGGCAGACTGGGGAGGGAGCAGGGCTCCTTTTCTGAGGTCTGGCTCTCTGCACTGTCCCACTTCTCTGTTTGTGGGGATGGATGTCAGACTTCAAAGGCAGCGGCACACTGTCTCTCCCGTCTCCAGCCCATGAGAAAGCGCCTGAGTCCCAGAACAAAGGCCTTTCCAGACTCGCGTCACCTGCTCTGCACTTAGCATGGGGCTTAATTAAAGGAAACAGAGCTTCTAGGAGTGAGAGCGAGGAGTGAGTGAGAAAGTCGATAACACTAAAGACACCGCCATTAATAAAGCCAGACTTGCTGCTAATATCCCACTTGAATTCAAAACAGGACAAATAATTGGAAATCTGAGCAGGGCGAGTGGTGGGGCCAGTGGTTTGGATGACAGAGGTCTGGCAGCTGTGGGAGACCTTCTGGGTGGGGTGATGTGGCAGGGACAAAAGCTCCTGGAGGGAGTAATTCAGCCCTGGGGCCCAGTGTCCAGCTTTCTGCCGACAGCCACAGGCTGACACCCAGACGGTGGCAACAGCTCACACTGAGTAGCATTCGAAATGTGCCAGGCACTGTGCCCAGTTCTTTGCAAATTTAATTAAGTTAAACCTTAATTTAACTGTGTATATGTGTGTGCATATGCACACTGCATATCTTTTATGCCTCTACTGATCTATGTATCCATTTCTGTTATCTACCTAATTGATTAGCTACTGTTATTGTCCCCATTTTGCAGGTGAGGAAACTGAAGCACAGAGGGATTAAGTAATTGGCCCAGGTTGAGCTGGGATGTTGACCTATGTACTAGGACCTCTAAGTGCATTTGCCTAACTGTAGGGAGACAACACTATCTTCCTTGAGTGAGCTGGCCTTTCATCTCGGGCTTGCTGGATAACTCTGGGCAAGGACTGCCATTCATTTAGTTAGTAGACATTCGTGAGATATAGTGCAATCTTAGCATCATGGTAATAACCACTGTGCTTGGTTCCTGTAAGCCAAGAATCCCCCTGATAACCCATGAAGTGGGTACCTTTACTGTCTCCACTTTACAGGGAGGGAAGCTGAACTTCAGAGAGGCTAGGTGACTTCTCCTCAGTCCATGGCTAGTTAGTAACAGAGCCAGGATTCAGACCTGCATCTTTCGGCTCAAGAAGATATCCCTAAACCACTGCTGGTATCCGTGTTTATTCTCAAAGGGTCTGCATATAGAGCCTGGGTGTACTCACAGGCTGTTATGACACTGGCTGATGGATGGTGCACACACTTAGATTCACATGGGCATCCCCAGAGATGAGAAGCAGTCAGGTATAGCCTACTGAGTACCATTCACTGAAGTCCTCAGGCTATAACCCGGGGACATAGCTCTATACCCACCCAAGCCCTCCCTCCCTTGTTCTTACCCTGCCTGCTCTCCCACTTGTTCATCCCACAGCCCTAAAGCTGGAGGTGGCTATCCCAGGAATTCCACGTTTTCTGGACCCTGTGTGGAGGGTTGGGATGCATTCTGCACAGAAACCTGGTGCATGCTGCTGGCAGGAGACAGAACCCACACCTATATAGGAGGCAACATAATGGAAGGGAAAGGGCATGGCCCTTGGAGTCAGGCAGGACTCAGTGTGACTCCTGATTTCTGAACCCCAGTTTCCCTCTCTGTGAAATAAGCCTGCAGGTCCAGAGGAAGGGTGGGGAAGGCTGGGTCTACGGAGGCCCACCAGAACCTAAGCACCTTCCCTCTGGAGAGGGAAGGAAGAGTAGGAAGGGGTCAGAGCCTGTGAACTCTGGAGAGCACAGAGAGGAGCCCAAACTCCTCCCCCTAGCCCTTCAGACTGGAGTTCAGCCTATTCAGGCAAAGTGAGAGGGGATGTGGCCACTGGGGAGGAGACTTGGGGCCTCACTGCTCTGAAAGTGGTGAAGGCTGGAAATGTTACCTAACTCAGGAGACACAAGTCACCTCAGGCTTAGTGCTAGTGGGTCGTTGAGGTGGGTCAGGGCATGGCTTCATCTTGAGGTCATTATCCTGGAAGACACCCAGTCTAGTAGCTTAGAGAGTCTCTCTCCCCTGTGATCCTGTCTGCTTGTACCTCCTAGGCTTAGAAAAGGGCTCACATTCAGTCCTGATCTGAAATGTTTCCATCTCACCTACTTGGAGATGCAGACAGGGCCACTTTTGTTTGTTTGCTTGTTTGTTTGTTTTGTTTTTGTGGGTGAGGGGCAGAGAAGATTAGGGAGTGGAGCAGATACGATGGAAAAAGTGGTCAGGACACAGATGGAAGGCTCTGAGATCACTGCCCTACTGAGGTCTCTCCTGATTTGATACTGAGTCTAACGACTTTGACCTCTGAGCGGTCCAGCTGTGATGGCCAATGAGAGGGACTTTGTGCCAAGCAGTAGAGCTGGATTTACACTTTTGCCCTAAGTAAAGGTGGATTCAGGAGTATTCTGGCAAATGTTTAAAAACCAGCTTTCTGGGAGTAGAGAGAAGCCCTAATGTGTGGCATTTGCCAATTTCTGTGGTGTAAATGCTCTCACTATGGCTGATCACAAGTACCAACATGACACCATGGAACGTTAAGTTGGGAAGGGTTTTAACAGTTGTTTTTCTTGAGCCTATGCACACTGGCTTCAGCACACTTGTGGGTAGATTCCCCACAAGGCAGAGGAAGCTCCAGCTTCAGGGCTTCTCATTTGTAGGGATCCTTCCATGGCCCATGCAATGATCACATGGTCATATGTTTTTGTACAGTCTGCAAAAGTCAGATATCATAACTGCATTGGTTAAAATGCTTGCCTCTTTCCACTCCAACTTGTATTGAATGGCTTGGAGTAGCCATGGATATGGTGTAATTTGTTGTGATTTCTTTTTTCATTCTAAATGTATGTTCATTTTTGTATTTAATATTGATTTACAATTTATTTTTGTTTTCTTAAAGAAGGCCTCAAAACCTTCTAGCTGCAAAGCATTGATCTACTCCAGGAGTAAAGGAGATTGCAACTCATCCTCCAGAAAATTGTGTGATTGTAACTCTGTACCTTGGAATCACTTTGGCATATGTAAATTCATCACTGGGTAATTTGGTCCAGATTATCTTTCTAGATGCCACTTGCATGATGTCAAAGCTCTGCCCAAAGCCCTCATGACTCCCCCTTGATCTCTTAAACTCCCATTCCAGGCTGTCCACAGATTGACTACCCGTCACCTTTCAAAAAGTATCTTCTTAACTCCCATACATCCCCCAAATAAAATTTTTTTCTTTGCAAATTTGTTTAGGTTGTTTCTTCTGCCTGGAGCACCCTCTGTGTCTCCTCCCCTTTTGGCACTTTGCCAAATGCTTTTTCTGTGTCTATTGAATTGATCATGTGGGCTTTTTGTCTCTTGTTATATTAATGGGTATATTACATGAACTGATTTTAAGATTAAGCCAATCTTGCATTCCTGGGGTATAACCCACTTGATCGTAGTGTATAATCACTTTTATATGTTTCTGGATTCAGTTTGCTAGTATTTTGTTGAGGACTTTTTTTGGGGTTTTTTTGGCATCTATATTTCTTTTCTCATGATGCCTTTGTCTGGTTTTGGTATCAAGGAATTCTGGTTTCACATAATGAGTTGGGGAGTGTTCCCTCTTCTGTTTTTTGGAAGAGTTTGTGAAGGATTGGTATTAATTATTCTTTAAACATTTGGTAGAATTCAGCAGTGAAGTGATCTGAAGCTGAGCTTTCCTTTGTGGGAACATTTTAAGTTATTAATTCTCTTTTCTTCTTATAGGTCTATTCAGATTTCTTATTTCTTCTTGGGTCATTCTGGACAGTTTGTGTCTTTCTGGGAATTCACCCATTTCAACTAAGTTATCTAATTTGTTGGCATCCGGTAAATTGTAGCATTCCCTTATAATCCTTTTTGTTTCTGTGAGATTGGTAGTGATGTCTCCTCTTTCATTTCTGAGTTCACTTATTTGAGCCTTTTTGTTTTTTCTTGGCCAGTCTAGCTAAAAGTTTGTCAATTCTGTTCTTTTTATTTTGTTGATTATTCTCTATTTTTATATTTTCTGTTTTACTTATTTCCACTGTAGTCTTTTTTTCCTTCTCCTTCATTTGGGTTTAGTTTGTCCCTCTTTTTTCTAGGACAGAGTACTTGGAAAAACCTGAAAACCCAAAACCCCTAAAGCTCCAAGGCTGAAAAAATACATTGTAAAGTAAGATGCCAGCCACATGTATGCAGGCAATGCCAGAAGGTAACAGAAATGGTCCAGTGACTACTTCCCCTATCGTTTATCTCTAGCCTATCTGAAAGAAAACAGATTTGAAAAGAATTCAGGAGTCTTGTGTCCTCCCATATCTGCTACTCCTTGGGGGAGAAGGGGCTGCTCCCCACAAAAAGGTTAATAGCACTTCAAAAGTACTTTCAGAAATTGAGAGTTGGCCTAGAATATTTGCTGAGCTTCTGAAACCCATGGGATATTTTGCTACATGAAGCAGAGGAAAGGGCAATAGAGGAAGTGGCATGCACACCTGGAGTTTGGGGCTGACAGTGAACATGGACACTGCTGCCTACTTCTCTCCAGGGACTCAAAAGTCTGTCTGGGGTGGCCCACGGTGGTAGCAAGGGGGCAGGGCGATGGCAGTAGAGCAGCCTCACATGAGAGTTTTCGGTAGGTCATGAGGACAGGATGGGAGGTAAGTCATGCAGACAGCTACAGCTCAAGCTGCCTGGATAGGACCAGCCTGCGGGGGAGAGGGAGCCTGAGTGGTAAGATGCTCTGAGGAGGACCACTGAGGAGGCTGCTGAGCACGGGGTTGAAGAGGTCAGCCAGGAGGCTCGTGGCCATTGTTAGAGAGACGTGTCATGCAGTGAGCAGGTGCCTGCAAGACTCTGAGCGTGCACTCCTGGTGGGTGGACAGGGTGGGCAGCATTTTGGTGTCTGATGTTGCAGAGGGCAAAGTAGCCAGCAAGTCAGTCTTAGAACTATCAACAGGAATTTTCTCCTCCTTTCTGCAGTCACCTATATGCGCCCCAGCACATTCAGCCCTTTCAGTGTCCAGGTAGGTTAGATGACATAATCAGCAAGTCCTCGTATGAGCTCCATGTGACAAAGATCATCACACCTGCAGGGGCTGATTCCCACCATGCCCCCTCTTTGTGCCTCTACTCCATTGCCTGGCAGTGGTAAACAGGAGATCCTCAGGGCCAGCCTCCCGCTGTGCAGTCAGGGCTCCTAGGGCCGGGAGAGGGGAAAGGCTTTGCCCAGGGTAATGTGGGCAGGCTATGTAAGAGACCCCTGACCCCTTAAACTTCTAGAAATTGGGAAGCTAAGGCACTTCTCTGTTCATTCAACACAGACAGCTCTAATTATAGAAGAACTCAACTTGGGGGGTCAGACTGGGAGAGGGTGAAATGTAGACACTCTGAATTTCAAGTTCCTCCTCAAATATTTCTCCGGGAAAATGAGAGTCCCAGCTACCCAGGGAAGTGGGAATGGCCCGCACTAAGGTCTGGGCATTGTGGAAAGTGCTGCACTTTAACTCTGTCCCCCCAGAAGCCATACTCATCTATTTAAAGCTGTCAGTCAACCTTCTAGCAAAGAAAAAACACACACACACCTCTGCACAAATGGCTTTGATTAGGCTTAGCTGTAGGTTTAAGAAAATTTAATCATCTTAACCTGTTTAGTCTTTTTCCCTGATGAAAATCATCAGTCAGATTCCAGCATGAGCCGGTTAGAGCTGAGCTGCTGTCAGCACCGTTGTTTATGTTAATACATTATAGGCATGAAATGGGGGAAAGTAGAGTTATGAGAAAAAGTCCTGAATGAATTAGGAGAGTACGGGTATGCAGCAGGCCCTTGAGGCCAACGTTCGGGGCTCTGAAGCGACCGTTTATTTATGAGTTCCAACATAGAACCTCCTCTACGTGTTGGGAAGGGTGTTGAGACTCTACAGAGTGTGCTTCTCTCTGTGGTCGGAGCTTGCCTTCAGCAGAACTGCAGGTCGAGAACTCCGCAGACACCCTTCGCCAGTTGCATGTCCTCAAATAAGTTACTTAACCTGTTTGAAGGTTCATTTCCTGCTATAAGAAGTGGGGCTAACAGGAGTAAGGGGCCCCCTGGATGGCTTTACAGAGCAGCTGGCCCATGGGCAGAGGGCCCGGTGCTTCGTGAATGCTCAGACAAACCCTGCATGGCATCAGCACTCTCCCTCCTTCTTGAGGCCAGTCAGCTCCTTCACGGGGTTCTCCCCTTGTACCCCACAGTCTGTGGACATTGGTGGATGGGCGGTTCCCCCTGGCTGTGAGTGGTGCTGGGGACAGACTGAAAAGCCCCGAAATCTGGAGCTTTGACCCACCTCTGTGTGACTTTAGGGAAATCACTGCTCCTTTGGATCTTGGTTTCTTAGTCAAATGAAGCTGCTAATTGTCCGCAACATCCACTCTCCCCTTCCTCCTAGGAAAAAATCCCAACTGCCACCCAGCTAAAGTGCCGCATCTCTCAGGTTCCTTGTAGACAGGTGTGGCCTTGTGACTATTTGGGGTCATTGAAATTCAAAGGAAATGTTACATGGAGCTTCTAGGAAGTCTCACAAAGGAGAGGTAGAGGAAATAAGTGAATGTCTGTCAACACATAAGAAGAGAAACAGTGGCCATACTATGAAATATTACTTAGCAATAAAAAGAAACAAACCACTGATTCGCACAACACAGATATATCTCAGAAGCATTAAATAGAGTGAAAGAATCCAGACACAGAAAAGTGCATACTAAATTATTGCATTTATATGAAGTTCTAGAACAAGAAAACTATAGTAATATCAAGCAGAGCATTGTCAGCAAAGGAGCACAGAACTTTCTAGGGAGATGGAAATGTTCTGTATCTCAGTGGAGGTGGTGGTCACATGGGTGTTGAAATTTGTCAAAACTCTATACTTAAAATGTGTGCACTTTATTTTATGTAAATTATACCTCAATACAACTTTTTTAGATAAAAAATATGAAGGAGCTTCCTTGTTCACAGATGTGATGGCTGGAGCTCTGGCAGCCATCTTGTACATGAGGATGAGATGAACTTGGCCTCAACAGTTGCAGAGCAGTGAATAGGAGGGGGCCTGGGTCCCTACAGATTTTGCAGAGTTGCCATACCAGGCCAGGAATGCCTGCCTCTAGATTTCTTTCATGGGGAAACATTTATCTTGCTAAAGCCACTGTTAATTTTTTTCTGTTCCTATTAATTATGTGCAGTGAACTGAGTCCTGATGGAAGGAAAAGGCCCATAGAGAACAGGAGGACTGAAAGAGAATGATTGAAATGGTCCTGAGACTATTATTGCTGCTGTAACGATCACTTATCTCCTCTTCTTCCTCTCTCTGGTGTGCTGCTGAGGAGCTGATGGCAGACGAGGTAGAGACGTGGTTCTGGAATAGCTTTCCTTTGGGGCCACTGGCAGACTGAGTTCAAGAAAGGCCCAACCTTGTTCCTTACCTCCCCACCGCCAGTGCCCACTCCTTCTAGCTCCTAAGCCCACTAACAAGGAGAAATGGACCTGAAACTAGAGTGTCTTGGAGGGCTCTCACCCACATGTCTTCATGGTGGGGTTGCCTGACTCACATGGGGAGGGAGTCTCTTCCTTGTAGGTGGGTTTCTTTCTCATAGCAGAGCATGCAGAGGCTCAGAGATGGGCGAGGGTTGGTCCAGCTGCAGTTGGCAGTCTAGTCCAGTGAGTGGCAGGAACCCCTTCTAGTGCCCAGTTACACTGAGCTTGGGTCATATGCAGCTCCTATAGGGAAGGTGGGAGGCCCCCAGGAAACTCCAGCAGGCCTGAGGGGGAAGGGCCCCAGCAGCCTTGAGGCTGGGTCCAGAGCTTGTCTCCTCTTTCAGTGCTGCGCACTGATCGCAGGCCATGTCGACATGCCCACACGGGGAGCTAATGGTGTGTGTCTCCATCAGGCCAAGGTGCAAAAAGGGGTGGGTCATGGGTGCCCTTGAGATGCAGCAGGGATGGGGGTGCTGTTCTTGGGACCTCGGGATTGCAGAGTGGGGACACTCCTTCAGCTTAGGTCAGATGCAGAAGGGAAGCTCCTGAAGTTGCTATAAACACACATGTGTGCACACACGCAGATGCATATGTGCACTCACATGCACATGTGCATCTACAGACTTGCACATACTTTCAGTGTGCACACATGGATAGACACACTTAGGCACATACACACTTGCAAGCACACACCTCACTGAACATCTTTAAAGCCCTTGGGAGCTTCTCACTATTTCTTGCCTCTGAGCCCTCCCCCACATAGGCTGTCCCCCCACTGGGAGCACAGTTGCTTCTGCCCCTTTATCTGAACGAACTTCTGCAGGTGTCCATTAAACACCTCTCTTCTAGGGAGACTGTTATTCCTGCCTGCAAGGGGCCCTCCCAACCCCATGCAGCCCCTCTCCAGCCCTCACTGCACTGTTTTGTCATAACAGCTTCGGTGTCTGCGTTCTCTGAGCCTCATGAGGACAGGCCCTGTCTGGCTTGGCCACCCCGCACAGCACCAGGAACTTAGTAGCTGCTCAAACACTGTCTTTTATAGGATGAATAAACATACACATTCCCTCTGTGTCTGCTTCCCCCATGTGAGCGGGAGCATCTCGAGAGTGCGGACCTTGTCCTCAATGATCCCGAGGAGGTGCTCACAAGTGCTGTCAGATGAATGGGTAAACGACTGTGCATCCCCAACACATGTGCGCACGCACACACACACACACACACACACACACACACACACACACACTGAAATGCTGAAATATGCCTCTTCACCCAGAGTCTCGTGTAGTAAATAAGGATGGCCACATCTTTCTTACTGATCCAATCAAGAGTGATACCTAAATACCTTTTCCTTTATTCTGGGCTGGCATTCATGACTTAGAATGTAGCAAAAATGATGTCCTGGCTCCTGAGAATAGGTCCTAAGAAGCCTTGCAGCCTCTGCCTGAACCTGGTGGACCATTCGCTCTTGGAACTCGGTCTCCACACTGTGAGTAAGCCCCAGCCCACAGATGACACCCACTTTCTAGCCATTGAGATTTTCTTGAAAGTGGAACCTTTAGCCCCAGCTGAGTTGTCCCAGCTGATGAGCAAAGATCAGCTGCCCCCACCAAGCTCTACCCACATTGCATATGAGTATTCATAAACAAAATTGATGATTGTTCTAGTAGGTCACTAAGTTTTGAGGTGATTAACTATGTAGCAGTATATAACTAGAACACCATCCAATCACATGTATGTGCGAGAGGAAATGCTACCTAAGGTCCCTCAAGGGACTGCTGGCAGTCAGCCTAGATTACATCCCGAGATCCCATCTCTCCAGGGAGGGAGCAGATAGGGCAGCTGGCCAGGATGCTGAATTTGCCTGGTATGAGTAGCCGACAGGAAAGAGAGGGCAGACCCCACAAGGATGGGAGAGAGTGTTTGGGGCTCTTATCACTGGGCCAGAGACTTTCCCAGGATGTCAGTACACAGGCTAGAGTTAAAAGCTCTCTAGGATTTATTCTTCCTGCATCTATCAATGCCCCTATCTCCTGAAATTCCCTGTCTCTGCTAGGAGCAAGAGGATTGGAAATACTGGTGAGAGCCAGGGCAGGAGAGTAAGCTGTGTGGACTTGTAAAGAGCCTTCTGATATGGGCCCAGCATCCAGCATTCTAAAAGGCTTGGCCAAATCCAGTGGGCCAATATGCACAATTCTATGGTGGACCTGCTGGGTGAGGGGTCGGATGTGCCCAGGAGCCTGTGGGTGTGGCTGGCCAGCTCACAGCTGAACTTATCAACTCTTTGTCCCACTTTATAATCTAGTCTCCAGAGTACAGAGAGAGCTCTCACAGGGGAGTGTACCCATGTAGCCTGACCTAGGGACTATGGGAGGGGAGTCCCCAGCTGACTGAGAATCCTGGAATTTAGAATCAGAGAGTTCCTCTGGAGTCCAATGCTCCAGGGTTCTTTCAAAATATAAATCTCTAAGGAACATAAAATTTAAAACACTTCCTGATATGTAACATACTAAGTATGTATGGTGCAACATACCAAAAGATGGAGGCAAGCTGTATTTAGTCATTAATAATTTAGTATGAATTAGTTCATTAATTTCTCTCTGTCAAGGGGAGGGAGAGAGGAACTATGAGAATTAAATACATTTAAGGATAGGAAGAATTACTGAAAAGAGAACAGAGAAGGGAGAAAGGCATTTTAGAAATATGCTTACCACTTCCCAAATTTGCTTGGCAGGTAATGCTTGATATTTTTGCCCAAAAGGTCTGTGGGAGGACTCCCATTTTTGGAGTAATGATGCCTTAAATACCCTGAGCAGCTTTCCAAATAAAAACAACGAATGTCAGGTACAGTGTTTATAAAATTAAAATATGCTACTGAATCACGAGAAAGTAGGGAATCGCAGAGCCCGGAGCTGAACGGAGAGCACAGGCGCTGTGAGAGGAGCATGGCGCCAGCTTCTGCCATGTCTGCACAACTAATTAGCCATAAGGCAATTTTGTCATAAAAAGGATAAAATCATGACAAATAAAAGCAGGACATTACAAAGAACATAATGAAACATGAAAAACGAATAACCAAAATTTAAAAGACTTTATTTAAAATGTGTGTAGATTCATGGCGATACTGCACAAGTAACTAGGTTTGTTTTGTAGATTGCACCTAAGTACCTGTCTGCACTCTATGGGAAATGTGGGCCAGCTCTGCGCCCTCAGGGAGGGCCGGTGGCCTCTCTGTCTCCTCCCAGTGTGGTGTGTTTCACAATTAGCAACCAACTCTTGGGGAAAATCATCCTTATCAGGAAGCCATGCGAACTATTTTTTGACCACCACCATGTCCACTCGTCACTGTGAAGACCACGATGAGGGCTAGCTATGATTTATTTATAACATAAACGTGGGAGTTACTGCCAGAACTTTGTCAATAGAGAGATGAAACCAAACTGACAACTAACTTAAATATATCAAGTCTGCTGATGGTGGTTTATCATCACCAAAGAAATGAAACTCAGCAAACAGACAAACAAAAAACTGGGAGAAAACTTCTCCGCTTTTACGGAGTGATGAGAGCAGAGCTGAGAAAGTTTTGCGCTGGGAAGACAGAGGGAGGGGGTTTTATATGGCTTGCCTTCCCACCGGAGCCAAGGATTGGTCCTGGTGAACAAAGAAGCCACATATCATTGGTGGTTCCTCATCTGACATCAGCACCTCTTCTGGGTCAGAGTTCAGCCACCATCCTGGCTTGTAGTCCAGGCACCATCTTTGTAGTCCAAACACTATAATTGAACTTTTGTCTTACCCCACCCAACCTAACAAAAACCATATCATCAACCAGTTATTCCATTTTTCGTGTGTGGCAAAACAGCCTCAGCCAATTAGTTATGTGGCGCAAATGCTGGTGGCAAAGATGCTTGCGGTGAAAGAACCTAGGACTTGCTTTTGTTCCAGGATCTGCCAACCCTGGTGACCCTGAGCCTCCATGTTGATGCTGGACTGGGAGTGGGAGAGAACTGGTGCATCCTGGGGCCTGCACAAGGGGGCCTCTTAGTAGAAGACTCCTGCATAACGCCAGAGCCCCCAGGGCTGCGTCTTCAGTGTAAGAGTGACAAAGAAGTGAACTCTGCTGCATAGAAGAGGGAGCAAACAACTCGACCCTGAGGGGTGGAAAGAAAATCTCCTCTCCTGAGAATACTTAACCAAAAACTGGCTTTCACATGGATATATGGTCCACATTCGTACATACAGGTATACCTCAGGGCCATTGCAGGCCAGTTCCACACCCCCACAATAAAAGCACATAGCATGATAAAGTGAAGCATACAGATGTTTGGGTTTTCCAGTGTACATTAAAGTTATGTTTACACTATGTTGTAATCTATTAAGGATGCAATAGCATTATGTCTAAAAAAGCAGTATACATGCCTTAATTAAAACATACTTTATTGATAAACATTGCTAGTCATCATCTGAACCTTCCATGATTCATAATCTTTTTGATGGCGGAAAGCCTTGCCTTCCTGTCGGTGGCTGCTGACTGACCAGGGTGGTGTCTGCTGAAGGCTGGAGTGTCTGTGACAATGTCTTAAAATAAGACCGCAGTGAAAATTGTCACTGTGGTTGACTCTTCTTTTCATCATGATTTCTCTGTAGCATGTGATGATGTTTGAGAGCGTTTTACCCACAATAGACAGACCCTCTTTCAAAATCGTATGTAGTCAATCCTCTTAAACTCTGCCGCTGCTTTGTCAACTAGGTTTATGTCATATTCTAAACCGTTTGTTGTCATTTCAACAATCTTCACAGCATCTTCACCAGGAGTAGATTACATCTCAAAAAACTACTTTGTTTGCTCATCTATAAGAAAAAACTCCTCATCCATTAAAGTTTTTATCATCAAATTCCAGCAATTTAGCCACATATTCAGGCTCCACTCTACTTCTAGTTCTCTTGCTGTTTCCCCCACATCTGCAGTTACTTCCTCCATGGAAGTCTCGAACCCCACAAAGTCATCTAGAGGGGTTGGCATCAGCTTCTTCCCAAATCCCGCTAGTGTCGATGTTTTGACCTCTTCCCACGAATCACAAATATTCTCAACGACATCTAGGATAGTGAATCCTTTCCAGAAGGTTTTCAAGTTACTTTGCCCAGATCCATCAGAAGGATCATTATCTAAGACAGCTATAGCCTTATGAAATCTGTTTCTTAAATAATGAGATTTAAAAGTCAAGTACTCCTTGATCCCTGGGGTATAAAATGGGTGTGGTGTTAGCAGGCGTGAAAACAACATTAATCTCACGTACATCTCCATCAGTACTCTTGGGTGACCAGGTGCATTGTCAGTGAACGGTAATATCTGAAAGGAACCTTTTTCTGAGCAGTAGTTCTCAACAATGGGCTTAAAATACTCAGTAAATCATGTGGTAAACAGTGTGCTGTCACCCAGGCTTTGCTGTTCCATTTATAGAGAGAGCATAGGCAGAGTAAATGGAGTATAATTATTAAGGGCCCTAAGATCTCCTAAATGGTAACTGAGATTGTCTTCAGCTTAAAGTCACTGGCTGCATTAGCTCCTTAAAAGAACATCAGTCTGTCTTTGCAACTTTGGAGCCAGGTATTGACTTCTCTCCTGCTGTGTAAGTCCTAGATGGCATCTTCTTCCCATATGAGGTTGTTCTGTGTATGTTAAAAATCTGTTGTTTACTGAAGCTACTTTCATCAATTACTTGGCTAGATCCTCTGGATAATTTGCGGCAGCTTCCGTATCAGCACTTTGATGTTCAGAACAGCTTCTTTCCTTAAACCTCGTGAACCAACCTCTGCTAGCTTCGCACTTTTCTTTTGCAGCTTCCTCATCTCTCAACCTTTGTAGAATCGAACAGAGTTAGGATCTCGCTCTGAGTTAAGCTTTAGCTTAAAGGAATACTGTCACTGTTTTGATCTTCTATCCAGACCACTAAAACTTTCTGCATATCAGCACTAAGGCTGTTTCACTTCTACCATTCGTGTGTTCACTGCAGAGTTGCACTTTTCATGTCCTCCGAGAGCTTTCCCTTGCTTTTGTCCATTTGTGCATTTGTTCATTAGATTCCTCTTCCAGACGAGATCATGTGGTATTTGTATTTCACCAACTGGCTTGTTTCACTTAGCACAATATTCTCCAGTTTACAACTTGGCTGTTTGGTGTAAGAGGCCTACTTGTAGTCTTTCTCAGCTTTCGACATGCCTTCCTCACTGAGCTTTATCATTTTTAGCTTTTGATTTAAGGGAGAGACATGCGACTCTTCCTTTCACTTGAACTCTTAGAGGCCATTGTGAGGTTATCAATTGGCTTCATTTCAATATTGCTGTGTTTCAGGAGATAGGGAGGCCCAGGGAGAGGGAGAGAGATGGGGAATGCCTCGTAGGTGGAGCAGTCAGAACACACAAATTTATCCGTTAAGTTTATATTTTTATATGGGTGCAGTTTGTGGCGTCCCAGAACAGTTACAATAGTAACTTCAGAGATCTCTGATCACAGATCAACATAACAAATATAATAATAATAATGAAAAATTCGAAATATTGTGAGAATTACCTCAACGTGATACAGAGACATGAAGTGAGTAAATGCTGTTGGAAAAAACGGTGCCAATCAACGCAGTGTTGCCACAAATCTTCAATTTGTATTAAAAAAATCTATGAAGCACAATGAAGTGAAGTGCAATAAAACAGCCCTGAGTCGGTGCTTCCCACAGGTGACGGGCAGGAACAAATGACCTCTGTAGGAAGCCAAGTCGAGCCCAGGCTCAAAGGTTTCTCATAAATTAGAGTTCCAAGTAACATTTCAGTTCAAGTAAAAAATCATAAAATTACACCAGGAAACAAGACACCATGAATGAGAACCAGCAGAAAATAACAGACTGCAGAATCATACCTGTAGAGACTTCAGAGAGTAAAATCATCAGGCATGGAAAATAACTATGCCTAAATTGTTTTAAGGAATAAGAGAAAGATTTGAAAATATGAGCACAGGTACTATTTTTGAAATGCAGATTTATAAAAGAACCTAGACAGAACTTCTAAGAAAAAAATATGTAAAAATTGAAATGGAAAATTCAGGGGATGAATTTCTGCTAGATTAGACACAGCTGAAGAAGAAAGTAATTAACTGATAATTCTAACTGAAGGAGTCCCCAGGCCCCTTCTCACGACCAGCCACAGCCGCTTGGCTTGGCAAGGACCAGAGCAGAAGCAAGAGCTTTGGAACCAGCAGCATTAGGGTTAGACTCTGGCTCCGACTCTCCCCAGGCTGTGTGAGACCCCAGGCTACTTTCCCTCTCCCCGCCCTCATTCCTCATCTGTAAACTGGGGAGAATGATCTCAAACATCACAGTGCACAGTCAGTGAAAGGTAGGATTATTGAAGGTTAGGAAGGCCCTGGAGGTGAGCAGAGAGACACTCATGAAAACCTCAGAGGAGTGGACTGCCTGCCATCTCCTCCTGGGGCAGAAGGTCCCAACTATCACAGGACAGGGTCCAAGCAGGATAGAGCCTTGGGGTTCAGGCTTTTCAACCCACCTTGTACACTGTCCCATGATAGCTAAGTGAGCAGGGTAATTGGTCCCCACCAGCAAAACAGGAACTAGAGGTTCAGAGAGGCTAGGTGGCTCGTCAGATACTTATTACATGGGAAGGTGGGGATTGTAGTGAAATAGCCCAACTCAACAGCCTCGGACCCTCTCTTATGCTCACTTGTGCCTTCTTCCCTTCCAAATCCCCACTTTGGCTCTCTCCTTAGCAACTTACATTCCCTCGGTGGTCTGTTCTCAGAGCTGTTCCTCCTGAATTGCCTGATGAACTAATTTACACTAGAGTGTGAGTGACCCCCTCTTGCCTTTCTGTTTATCCTCTTGGGCGCCTGTACTTTCTAAAAGATGAGATGCTAAAGCAATGAACTGCTAATGGTAGAATATTAGGAAGGAGAGATGTGGGGGCAGGCGGGGGACCTCCCCAGAGTACGCACATCATTTTAAATATTGGCTGAAACATAAGACTTTGCTGACTGGCAAAAATGGCAATCTCATATGGTTCAACTTAGCCAATTATTGACTGGCTCTTCAGTGGGAAAATGCTGGACTGGAAGGCTAGCGTGCTTATGGCTTCCAGTGTCCCCCTCCCACTGCTTGTGGTGCACTATTGGACAAATCACTGAGTGTCTCTGAGCTTCCAATTTTTTCTTCTGATTACAGGGCTCACAAGCCCCTCCCCACCTGCAGAGCGTATGTAAGATCGAGTGTGATAGCAAGTGTGAGCCAGTGTGGAAATTCCTGCTGCTTGGCTTGGACGATGACGGGTTCGCAGAGACAGCTCAGCTGTGTGCCCACTGTGGGTATCAGCCTGGTTGGGTGCACATCCCACTGTTGTCTGCCTGGTACCCACTTTGGCCACCTTGGAAGCCCACAGCCTCTGGGTCTGAGGTCCATGAAATTGCTTCTGACCAACCTGGAAATGTGCCCCCAGAACAACTTCCTTCTTTAGCCCGGAAAGCAGGCACTCCTGACACACTGCACAGGCAGTCTGGCCCTAGTGTGAAGAGCCCTGGCCGCTGTTTGGTCCCTGTCCTCACATGCAGAGATCCTTACCCAGAACACCCCCTGCCAGGCTGTGCTTCCCCTCCTGGCCCTTTCTCTTGTTGCAGCTTTTTTCTAGGCCGGACTACTGTAGGCCAGTGGATTGCCTTTGCAAGAGCTAGAAGGGGGTTTGGGAGGTGAAAGGGAGTTGGGGGTGGATGGAAATTGGGTGGGTAGAAGGAGGTATGGGCATGGGAGAGAACTTTGGGGGTAGAAGGAGGTTTATGGATGGAAGGGAGTTGGAAGACAGAAGGGAGTGTGGGTAGCAGAGAGCTTGGCAATGGTGAGTCCTAGTGCTGTGGAGGGATCTATCTTCTCCCAGGAGCCTTTAAAGCATTGACTGAAATTTGAGTACCATGGTGGTGCCCACCCTGCCATGGGGTGGCCCTGCTGTTGGACAGTGCCCAGGGGCTCAGCTGGGGAGTGTGAGAAGTTGCATTTTCCCAGAAATGAGTCTATTCAACTTGGCTCTGTCAGTGGAACAAAGGCAACAATAATAGTGCCCAGGGTGCATCTGTGCTACTGAGCATGTACTCTGTGTGGAGAGCAGTTAACCCTCCTTGTGGTCCTGGGAGGGAACCATGGCTATTATTCCCGTTTAGAGTTGTGGACTCTGAAGTTAAAGATGGGTGATGACCCACCTAGGTTAGCATAAGGGACTGAGTCAGATTTAAAGTAAAAGCATACACTCATTTATTTTGTAATGGAAGGAATATGACACAATATTTTTATCAATTCTAGGACATATATTTCATTTTAACATCTTTGAACTCAGGATGTGTCTTATCATCTATGGCTCATTATGATTTAATTGGAAACATTTTTTCATTTCTTAATGGTAAATAAAAATGGTACACTTAATCGTTGACAGTATTTTTTAAAAAGGCGAAAGATTTATATGATCTAAAGAGAAACCAGAGCATCATTGACAGTATTTTAGACTCAATGTAGTTAATGTGTGCACTTTTTCCTTTTACAAAAGTGGGATTATTATGAGACCTGTTTTTTCTCAGTTTTATTGAGGTTAACTGACACATGCCATTGTAGTATTTTGAAGTATACAACATAATGATTTGATATATGTATATATTTATATATTGTGAAATGATCACTATCATAGGTTTAGTTAACATTCATTACTACACAGTTACAAACTTTTTTGTGTGTGATCAGAACTTTTATGACCTACTCTCCTAGCAACTTTCAAATACACAGTACATTATATCCCCAGAACCTATTCATATTTTGACTGGAAGTGTGTACATTTTGACCACTTGCACCCTTGTCTCCAACCCTGCCTCTGGCAGTCAACTGCCTCAGTTCTTCTTCTGTGCCTGAGGGTTTTTCTTTTAGATTCAAAATACTAGTGAGATCATACAGCATTTGTCTTTCTCTGTCTGACTTATTTCACTTAGTGTAATGCCCTCAAGTCCATCAGTGTTGTTGCAAATGGCAGGATTTGGGCGGACTAATATTCCATTATATAATGCATGCACACACACACACCAACCACATTTTCTTCAAGCCTTCATTTGTTGAAGGACACTTAGGTTGTCTCAATGTCTTGACTATTGTAAGTGATGTTGTAATGAACTTTGGGTGCAGATATCTCTTTGAGATAGTGATTTTGTTTCCTTTAGATATATACCCAAAATTGGAATTCCTGGATCATATGGTAGTTAATATTTTTAACTTTTTGAGGAACTTCCACACTGGTTTCCGTAGTGGCCACACCAGTTTACAACCTACCAGCAGTGCATATCCACATCCTTGCCAACACTGATCCCTTGTCTTTCGGATGACAGCCAATCTAACAGGTGTGAAGTGATGTTTTGTGGTTTTGGTTTTCATTTTCCTGATGATAAGCGATGTCGAGCACCTTTTCATATGGCCTGTTGGCCATTTCTATGTCTCTTTGGAAAAATGTGTGTTCAGTTCCTCTGCCCATTTTAAAATTAGATTGTTTGTTTCTAATAGGTTGCATGAGTTCTTTACATATTTTGGATATTAACCCTTTATCAGATATGTGATTTGCAAATATTTTCTCCCATTCTGTAGGTTCCCTTTTGATTTTGTTGATGATTTCCTTGCCTTTAATTTGATGTAGTTTCACTCGTTCATTTTGCTTTTGTTGTCTAATCTAAAAATCATTGCCAAGCTCTGATGTCAAGGGGCTTGCTTACCGGTAACTCATTTCTTCTAGGAGATTTATGGTTTCAGTCCTTATGTTCAAATATTTAATTCATTTTTAGTTGATTTTGTGTATAGTATAAAATAGTGGTCCAGTTTTCTTCTTTGGCATGTGACTTTCCAGTTTTCCCAAAACCATGTATTGAAGAGACTACCCTTTCCCAATTATATATTCTTGGTGCCTTTATCATAAATTAATTGACCATGTATGTGTGAGTTTATTCCTGGGCTTGCTTTTCTGTTCCATTGATCTATGTGTCTGTTTTTATGCCAATACCATAGTGTTTTGATTAGTATAGCTTTGCAATATACTTTGAAACAAGGGAGTGTGATACTTCCAGCTTTGTTCTTCTATCTCAAGATTGCTTTGGCAGTTTGGATTTTTTATTTTTTTGTGTTTCCATACAAACTTCAGGATTCTTTGTACTATTTCTATGAAAAATGTAATTTTGATATGGATTGCACTGAATCTTTAGATTGCTTTGGTAGTATGGACATTTTAATAATATTAACTCTTCCAATCCTTGAACATGGAGTATCTTCCCATTTATTTGTGCCTTTTTCAGTTTCTTTCATCAATGTCTTGTAATTTTCAATCTATAAATCTTCCACTTCATTGGTTAAATCTATTCCTAGGTATTTTGTTCTTTTTGATGCAATCATCAATGGGATTGTATTTCTAAAAGATTTTATTATTTATTTTTTGAGAGAGAAGAAGGAAGGGAGAATGAGAAGGAGAGAAACATCAGTGTGCAAAACATTGATCAGTTGCCTCTCACATACCCCCAACTGGGAATCTGGCCCATAATGCAGGCATATGACCTGACTGGGAATCAAACCAGCAACCTTTCACTTTGCAGGATGATGCCCAACCCACTGAACCCCAGTCAGGGCATGTGGTTATATTTTAAATTTCTCTTTTTTATAGTTTATTGCTAGTGCATAGAAATGCAACTGATTTTTGTATATTGATTTTGTTTCCTGCAACTTTACTAAATTTGTTGATTAGTTATAATAGTATTTTGATAAAGTCTCTGGGGTTTTCTATATATAATGTGTTATATAAAATAAAGACAGTTTTTCCTGGCCAGGTAGCTCAGTTGATTAGAGCATTGTCCTGATATGCCAAGGCTGTGGGTTTGATACCTGGTTGGGGTACATGCAGGAATCAACATGCAGTGAGTGCATGGGTACTAGGGCAACAAGTCAATGTTTCTCTCTCTTTTTCTGCCCCCACTCTTTCTCTCTTTCTCTTCCTCTCTCTCTCCCTTCCTCTAAAAAAATCAAAATTAAAATTAAATAAAGTTTCACTTCATTTCCAATTTAGATACCTTTTATTCTTTTTCTTGTGTAATTACTCAGGCCAGGATTTCCAATACTATGTTGAGTAAAAGTGATGAGAATGGGGCAGTCTTATTCTTGATCTTAGAGGAAAAACTTTCAGCTTTTCACTGTTGAATATAATGTCAGCTGAGCATTCGTCACATATGGTCTTTATTATGTTGAGGTACATTTCCTCTACACTCACTTTGTTGAGAGTTTTTGTCATGAATTGATGTTGAATTTCGTCAAATGCTTTTTCTGCTTCTATTGAGATAATCATATGGTTTTTATCCTTCATTTTTTTATTGTAGTGTATTACGTGGGTTGATTTGCAGATGTTGAGCCATCCTTGCATCCCTAGAATAAATCCCAGTTGGTCATGGTATAAGATCCTTTTAATGTGGTGTTGAATTTGTTTACCAATATTTTGTTGAGGATTTTGTGTTTTTGTTCATCAGGGATACTGACCTGTAATTTTCTTGTCTTGTAATGTCCTTGTCTGATTTTGGTGTGAGGATAATGCTGGCCTCATAAAATGTTTTTGGAAGTGTTCCCATCTCTTTCATTTTTTGGAAGAACTTGAGAAGGATTGGTATTAACTTCTCCTTAAATGTTTGATAGAATTCACCGGTGAAGACACCTGGTCTTGGTTTTTGATTACTGATTCAATCTCCTTACTAGTAATTAGCCTATTCGGATTCTCTATTTCTTCATGATTCAGTCTCAGTAAGTTGTATGTTTCTAGGAACTTACTCATTTTGTCCTAGGTTGTCTGATTTGTTGGCCCATAACTGTTCACAGAAATCTCTTGTGACCCTCTGTTCCCGTGGCATCAGTCGTAGTGTCTTCTTCCCCACCGTTTCTCACTTTATGTGCTTGAGTCCTCTCTCTTTTTCTTGGTAACTCTAAAGGCTTGTCTATTTTTTTGTATTTTCTAGAAGCCAGTTCTTAATTTCATTCATCATTTATATCATCTTTTTAGTCTCTATTTCATTTATTTCTGCTGTGATCTTTATTTCCTCTTTTCTATGAACTAGGCTAAAAGGCCTTCACTTTTAATCACCCTTCAACCCTACCTTTCTTATCAGGGGGCAGGGAGACAGCTATTTATCAAAGACTGCTTTCTTTATCTCTAAGAAAATTAGAAAGCTATCTTTTTTAAATGGAGAAACAAAGAATGACTGTGTTGACTGTATAAACCCTAGAGAACACCCGAAGCCATGAAGGTCGTAGGAGTGATTTCTGTCTGCCCATAGAGGAACACGGGCTGGCATAGGGAGACCCACTGGGCGCTTAGCCCCAGCAAGTCGGAGGAGAGGACTCTGGTCACCCTTGGGGACTTCCCAGCAGGGGCCTGGATGCACCACATGAGACAGGAGAATACATACACAGGTGGTCTGGAGTCCTGGGGTGGTTTGTGTGAGTGGGGTCTATTGCTGTCAGTGTTGCAGAGAAGGGGCCTCTGTTGGAGTAAACTCCAGGTCATTAGGGAAGTCCTCCTGCAGAGAGGCTCTGAGAGGTGAGGGCTGGCAGGGTGGTGAGGGGGAAAGAGAAGAAGCATTGAGAAGGGAACACTGGAAACTTCTTGGGGCAATACAGGGGAGTATTTGTGAATTTACTGGGCCCCACACCAGGGAGGGAAGGAGTCCCTAAGAGCCGAGCAAGCAGATCTGGATATGTCCTACATCAAAATAGCTAGGACCCAGGGTGATGACATGCCCTTGGTGAACAGAGAACAGGAAGTATGCAGACATGGCAGCGGCAGTCACAACGTGGCCCCAGGCCAATAGACAAAGGTCAGGCAAGGGACATCCAGAACCAGTACCAGCATTGGGCAGAGGCAGCTGAGGGAGAAGCAGTGGTCCCTCCCTCTCATGCTTGTGGCTTTCATCTCTCCTGGGACAAAGAAGGGAAAGAGAGGGGAGGAGTGTTCAATTGCTTGGGAATTGGTTGAGAAAGTTTGGTAGCACTGGGTCTTCTGTGAAATGCCTGGATGGTTGCCTGGCAGCAGTGGACACAGGGTTCAAGTGCTAAGCTAGGTTGGGAAATAAAGGCAAACTTTTCTCATGGGGATCTGGGTATGGAAATTGACACTGTCTTCTGCATTGTGTTTAGCTCTTCTTCTTTGAGGTAGGTCTCCCCCGCCTGTTGCAGGCGGGGAGCTGAGGTGCAGGGGTATAGTTGCTCACCCAAGGCCACAACAAGAAGCCAGGCTGGCACGTGAGCTCACATCTATATGAAGTCAAAGTCCCTGTCTATTCCCTTGATCTCACTGTCTATGGCCTGCTCCCTGGGGATCCTGGGACAGTGTATCAGCAGCAGCTCCAGCAAACAGATCCTTGAACCCAGAGAAGTGCCCCTGGCCAGGCCTGAGGCCTGGCTCCCCAGCTGCTCAGCACCACAGCCTGCGGACAGAGCTGGAGATGTGGCTGCCTGGACCCTTTCCTCCCCTTCCAGGGCAGTACTGAGCACTGATTGGAAGATATTTCTGGAGACTGCTCAAGGGCCAGGCCTCATGCACAAAAACCCTGGAGTGATTTTTCATCTGAAGTCCTGGAAACATGGTGGAGAAATCTTGATGAGTCGATCACGGAAGATGATGCAAATCTCCTGGCTTTTGGTGCAGACATCTCCAGCCGAAAGATACCACCTCCAGATGTGGTACCCTCTAAAAATAGCAGGTGGAGTCATCTCCCCTGGCTAATTGTTCTAAGTGGTCCCTCAGTGCCATCTGGAAGTGGGTCTCATCAGTGTACCAGGACATTGCCCCAATTATCTGTGCGACGGCTCTTCAACACCGGCTCCACAACAGAGGGGCAGCAGCTGTCTCCGCTCATCCCCCTCTCTTGCCGGCACCAGTTCTGCCTCCAATGTGCACCGCACACCCTCACCCTGCGGGCTCTGCCAGAGGAAGCCATTCCCCCTGGAGGAAGATCCTGGCAGAAAGTGGCAATTTCCCTTTTCCGGACTGCAGAAAGGCAATTTTCCTCTCCTGGGTGAGGCTGAAGGCTGCTTTCTCTGTGCTTCACTCCAGGGAAAATGTGGGCCAGGTCACACCACTGGCAGATTCTGCTGTTCTGAGTGTGTAGCACTCACTTTGCATGGCTTTCCTGCCAGCACCTCTGGCAGCCAGGTCAGGAGATGTACATGTGAAGCCATCTCTCCCCTGGCTTATGGGTGTCTTAAGGACAGTGGCCACCAAAGGCAGATCTGGGACAGGCACTCAGCTGGGTACCTGAGCCCAGCTGGTCTGGGACTTTGGGCTGGTCCTCTGCTCTCCTCAGCCTCTGAGAGATGAGCTGGTTTCCCTGCTCTGTCCACCGGTCAGTTCTGAGGAGTGAGAAATGGCAAGGTTCTCAGAGGTCATGTGGCTCATGATAAACTTCCAGGAATGCTGGTTTTGTGGGGTTAACCCTAGCACGTTGTCCCCCACACTACCCACTGTGCCCTTTTCTGTTGTACGAAGTCTGTCTGGAAAAAGTCCAGCCATTGTTAATATAATGAGAACAGTTTGTGCGACATCAATGTGACCTGGTCGCCAGGGAGAGTGGACTGAAATGCGCATGAGCGAACAGTGATGACTTCACTGTACTAGCCCATGGGGCAGTAGACACTGTTGAGTGAGCATGTGTGCTGTGTGGCTGTCACATTCAAAATGACTGAGCGAGTAGAGCAAACAATCTTCATCAAATTTTTCATTAGGCTTGAACATTCCTCCGCGGAAACTATTTGGATGATTCAGAAGGCCGAAGCTGTGGGAAACTGGTGATTGGCAGCTTCATCATGACAACATGCCTGCTCATGCATCCCATCTCGCGCAGAGTTTTTTGTGGAATCACCCACGTGACTCAACCCCCCTACAGCGCAGATTTGGCACCCTGTGATTTCTGGCTTTTCCCAAAACCAAAATCACCTTTGAAAGGGAAGAGATTTCAGACCATCGATGAGGGTCAAGAAAATACCATGGGACAGCTGATGGCAACTGGGAGAACTGTGTGAGGTTGCAAGGTGCCTGCTTTGAAGGGGACTGAGGCATCATTGCCCTATGTACAATGTTTCTTGTGTCTTGTATCTTCTTCAATAAATGCCTGTTTTTCATATTATATGGCTGGATACCTTCTGGACGGACCTTGTGGAATGGAGCTCACAGACCTTCACCTCATTTACACCCTGAAGGGCACCTCTATGGCCTGAATGGGAGGGGGTGCTTGGTGTCTAGGTGTGGCAATTTTGGAGTGCTCGGTGAGGGCATATGCAGACCCTGCCTGAAGCCCAGGAAGGCAGGCAGTGGCACAGGCGGCTCCATGCAGTAGGGACAGCAACACCTGTATAGGACACCTGGGTCCAACCTGCACTCTATTCTTCTCCCACCTGCTGTGTTACCTGAACCAAGCTGGTTGTGGGTCAAGTGTTGTCTCAGCTGGGACCACATTGCTAATGAGAGGAAATGCAAGGGATGGGGGCAGAACAAAAGTAATTCAAACTCACATGGGGGTGGACTGGAGATGGGATCAGCTAGACAGCACCCCCTCCCCATCAGGTTGCCTAACTGAAGGGTGTCTAGTGTGGGGCCCGACTACTGGAAGCATTTCTCCAGAAACAGCTGCAGAAACAAGCCCCAGCCCCATTCCTCCTCTGGGGCTCAGGGTAGACTCCCCCACGCACATTTTCTGGCGGAATTGTTCCTTGGTTTATCTTTGACCTCCACTGCAAACCAGGCTCATTCTGACAAGGCTTTGAAGTCAAGTGCCTGAGTCTCCCCCTCTGGGGCTGGGTCCAGTCCAGCTGGACAGGGGCTGAGTGCCAGGCAGAGGTTGGGGTGCATGTGGCTGGAGGCAGGAGCAGGGAAGACCTAGCATGTGGGCTGTGGAGGTGGGTGGGAAGGGGCAGGGATGGGAGAGGTGAGCAGGGCAGGTGCAGTGATCAGGAGGGGTCAGACAGCCACAGGGTGTGGAAACTGGGCTGGGACGCAAGGCCTCACCCCAGAGCCTGGCTGTGGGTATTTCTGGGCAGCAGCCATAAAAGGTTCACACAAAGTAGGTGTTAGATCTATGACTTAAGTGGTATGTACCTTCACCAGGGGTTCTCAAACTTGAGCATTCATCACAATGGCTTGTTAAAGTACAGAGCACAGGTCTGAGTATCTGAGTATCTGAGTAGGTCTGGGATAGGGCCCAGAATTTGTGTTTCTAACCAGTTCCACAGTAAGGCTGTGGCTGGTGGTCTTGGATCACATTCTAGAATGATGGTCTGAAGTCTTTTGCCTCCCCACTCCCTGGGGAACAGGAAAAGGCAGGCTAATACTTCAAATGAAGCAATGGGGGCCTGGATATTCATTTTATCAGGGTTAACCATAGAAGTGGTAACATTTGTTGAGCTTTTATTGGGTCCCGGTCACTTTACCTACATTACTTATTGAATCCATAGAAGGACATTGGCCAATGGGATTATCACTTCCTTTTTAGAGAAGGATAAACTGAGACTCACAAAGTTGAGTCACCCCAAGTCACCTGTTAGCCAGTGACAGACCTAGGATTCTAACCCAGAGGCCATATGCTGGACTGCAACACTCCCTGGCCTCAAGACAGACACGTAAATAGCCACCAATTGTAAGATCAGTTCAGAGACCAGAGAAACCCCTTTTCTTGAAAGGCTCAGGGAAGGCCTGGACAGACAGGGCTCCGATGCTGCTGGACCAGGCCAGGGCCTCCCCAGAGCCTGAACACCTGGCCTGCATTTGGGGTTAGACAACTAAAATGAGGGGTAAGCAGTGAGAAAGCCTGGGCCACCATCCCAACAGCTGCTGCCTGCCAGGCCACACTGACAGTCCCTGTCCCTCTGGGCCAGCCTCTGCATCTGTGAAACAAGGGCCCTTCCTGACCTACCATAAGACCTAATGCGGCTCCACACTGAGCGCCACTCCCTTGGGCCGGGAAAGGTTCACAGACCCCCTGAAGCCAGGTCGACTCCACCTGTGTGGAGGGGCCGTATGCCTCAGCAGAAAGTGGGCCGCGTGCTGGGCCCTGACTTCCACAGAGTGCTGCCCTGCATCCTGCACCATGGGGCCCTGCCAGGAGAGCAGGCCCGGTGCCCCCGGGGGGAGAACTCTCTGAGCCCCCTGTGCTAGCACAGTCCTGTCCGATAGCATCAGCAGTGCTAAGATGTTGGCTTAGCTCCTTCCATTTTTTTTTCTTTTAAAGCTGTTTCTGAACCCCCTTAGCCTATATTTTATTTTTCAGTTGAAAGTGCTCCTCCCTCCTCATCCAGTCTGTTTGGCTGTATAATTCCTGGACGGAATTTATTGTCACTGATGCCAGCATATCTGTGCTTATCTGGGTGTGCACGGGGGCCTGTGGACACATGTGGGTGGCTGTGTTTGTACAGGCGTGTGTGGTGTCAAGTGTGTCTGGATGCACACAGGCCCAGGTACATGTGTGAGGTCTGCGCGCATGTTGCCTCACTGTACTTCCCGATGGGCACCGACCCCTAAATATAAACAGATGTGCCTCATAGGGCCAGGCAGGGATCCCCTCTGTTTGGCTGCCAAAAAGCAGCCAGTTCTGGGGGCCCAGAGAGGAGCCTAGAGCACCTTGACCCAGCAGAGGAGCACCTTACCCTCGGTGCTGCTGCTGGCCCGAGAGGCTGCCTCTCCCAACCCCTGTGGCTGTGCAGTGTGTGGGGGAGGCAAGGCCGCCAAGCTGTTTATCAGGCCCTTTGAAATGGTTGGGGGCTGCTGGCCAGGCCTCTGGTGGAAGCAGTGCTTTCTGGGCCTGACTTGGTGGTGACCTGGCTTCTCAGTCCCCTCTGGCCGTTCACCATCCCATCCCGGCCATGCAGTTGCCTGAGAGAGGAGGTCCTCTCCTCCCACCCCCCTTTACTCCCTAACCTTATGGAGGCAGGAATAGCCCTGGAGGATGGAGGGGGAGGAGGAGAGTGCCTAGGGGAGCCTCTGAGTCCCAGGGCAGGCGTGGGAGAGAGGAAAGGATGGTCTTCCAAGGGCCTGACTTTGTCCGCTTTCCTCTGCTGTTCCAGGGCAGCCCTGTTCTCCCTCCTAGCTCAAGAAGTAACCCTAAAGGAAGACAGGAAATGACGGCAAGTGTGAGGACATCCCCCATGTCAGCCTACTCTTGCATGGGCAGTGCCTAACATTGCCATTGACACAGTGCAGGCACTTAGAAAATACTTATTTATTTTCTAATAATACCGACTATTTAGCAGGTGTTACTGAATGAGGAGGGAAAGAAGTAGAAGCTTGGGGGTAAGAGCTGGTAGAGAAAAAGAGGAAGCAGTAGCCAGAGAAATCCCAGAGAGAGAAGTGAGGAGCTCAGCTGGCTATGAGGTCAGAGATGGGAAGGGAGAGGGAGACAAGGGCCAAGAGACAGAGGGAGCAGCCAGCAGTGAGCACAGAAGTGGTGGTGGCGGGGTGGGGGAGGGGGTGCCCACTCCCACTGCTGCCCAAGTGCCAGCACCAACGAGGTCATCCGTGGGCCAGTGGGCTGTATCTCTGCTTTCCCGTGGCAGTGGGTAGATTGAGGATGGATGGTGAGAAGTGGGAGGCTGGTCTGGAGGTCTGGATTCTTTTGCAGGGAGAGGAGGTGCTGGTTCCTCTGTAGCTTCAGAGAAGTGCACTAACCTGGTGGGGTGAGGGTGGGCATAGGGTGTGCAGCACAGTGGCCATCTGGGTGTGAAAGCCACGCTTGCTCTTAGAAGGGAAGTGCTGTGTTGAGTAAGGTGCCCCATCATTGTGTCACCACACGTCTGCCATGGGGTCCTGCCTATCCATTCGGCAACTAAGGAAACTGAGTCTGAGAGAGGCTAAGAGGTTTTTTTGGTAGGGGGTAGGGCACAGATTGGGAAGGAAGGGGCCCAGATATGCCTGATGCCAGAACCCATGGGTCAGGACCCGGCAGGAAGGCTTCTTGGAGGAGGTGGAATTTGATCGGCTGAGGCTTCAGTGACGGTAAATTGCATTATCCATAAGAACCAGTTGGAGAGAAGAAACTTCTTGTGTTTTCTTAAGTCAGAAGAGATGTCACATCTTGGGCTGCCACGGCTGCCACCCTGCATTAGGCTGCCTGCGGGTCTCCTGCGTGGAGCAGGGGAAATTAGAGGCAATCAATGCGATTTCAAGGCAGCAGCTCCTTCCCAGCAGCCTATGGACATGCCTGTTAACGAGCCTGCAGGCACACTGGCCTGATACCACAAGCAAATAGCCCCTAATGGGGACCAGACCTCCTCCTGCCTGCCCTGCTGTGTGTCTGCATGCCTGTGCGCTGAGCGGAGAGCATTGCCCCTGGGACCTGTGTTGGCCAGGAGGCCCCAGGCCTGCTTACCCCTGCTGGGGCAGGCTGGGAGGTGGGTAAGTGGAGGTTAGAGTCCTGCCGGGGGTCCCTACTCTGCAGGGAGCAGGGCATTTCCATCCTGTGGGGTGGGTGTGGCGTGGCATGGCTCACCTCTGCCTCCAGGAAGCCGTAGCCAGGTCATCTGGCCACCCCATGCCTTCCTCTGTCCGCAGAGGGTCCAGTAATTCTCTCTCTGCTCATTGCCAAAGGGAGGCTGGGTGCTGGGATTGCTGGAGAGATTCTGCTGTGCATGTAGCTCCCACCTATCCAGGTCCTCTTCTTGAACCCCATTTCCCCAGCCTTGACTTGGGCCCTTATCAGCTCTTGCCTAGGATTCTTGGACTCAGTCCTCATAGGTCTTCCTGCTTCAAATCCCTCTGCCTCCTCCCTCCCCCTTCCTGGTCATCACCACTTGCCCTGCAGCTGCCAGAAGATTTTCTAAAACACTTTTGATGGAGTTACTTCCCTGCTTTACCATCCTTAGCTGATTGCCACTGCCTTCAGGGCAAAAGGCAAAGTTCTGAGCTGAGAGGGCTGCCCATGGGCCCCCATCCTGCCCTCTTCCTGAGCCTCCTCTCTTGAATGAGCCAGGACTAGCATGGGGAGAGTGAGGCATTCACCTCTGGTGCAGAACTCAAGAGGGTGCCCAAAAACTCAGTGATCAAGATAAATCAAGTTTTAACGTGATCTTTTGTGGAATCAAAATAATCAAAATTTTTAATGAAGGCATGGACTGGCAGGGCCAGGATTAAAGTCAGGGGAAGTGAGGTGAGTCATGCAAGCACACAGATACTGTCTTTATTGAGGCCTCACCTGCCAGCCCTGTGTCTGGGCGTGCCTGCCTCGTTTTCCATGTCTACCCTCTGGCCCACGGAGGAGAAGCCCCCAGCCACCCCAGGCTTTGCAGTGCTGTCCCTTCTGCCTGGAGTTCTGTCCCGTCTTCCTCCTCTGTTCTTCCCCTGACCTTTAAAATTCTTCTAAAACTCCACCCCAGGACAGGTGAGGAGCCCTTCTTTGTCCCTCAGCTTCCCTGCCCCCGCCCCCCTCCCTGGGTCATGTAAGCCTTTGCTCTTTTATGGCACATTGTTGACTGTCTTCATCTCTGCATCCTTGAAGCCCGTCACGGGACTGGACACAGGCTGGGCTTTGATCATCTTTGGCTGACTGACTGACTGAACGGATGGAAGAGGAAAGAATAACAGGGCTATGGGTCACATCCCATTCAGCTAAAACTTTAATGGCCCAAACCCAACAAAACCCTGAGGTTCCTCAGACCTGGAGGGTCCACGGGCTGCCGGCACCACAGAGCAAATGCTGTAGCATTTCGGTCCAGCAGAGAAGCTAGCCATCTCTGAAACCCTTGGCGATGGGATTAGATCTACGCTTTTTAAAAATACTTTTTTCCCTCATGGACAAAATTCTTCAGCATTCTCTAAAAGATAACATAGGAGGAGGGTGACATTGCAGTTCAGTCCTCTCAAAACAAGGCAAAACCAAGCTTTCCTTTATTTTTTAACAGTGATTTCTTTAATTCCAGAAGGCTTAATTCTATGAACGCCACCAACTTCCAGAAAAGTTTCAACAACTCATAAAGATCCACATGTGCATGAAGACCCTATGACCCCTTTTAGGAAAGGAGCCCCCAGAGAGCCTGAAACCTGAGTTGGGGCCCAGTTGTCCCATTCCAAGGACATTTCCCCAGCCTGGCTGGACTCTGCTGCATGGAGACAGCCCACCTCCCCTCAGCGTGCTGGAGAAAGTCAGTTTTGGTGGACATGACATCAGAGCATCCTGGAAAAGTCACATTCCCCGGAAAATCTGACCAAACACTAAGAAAGAAGAAGACTGTCAGCTAACTTTGTGGAGACCCACAGAGAGCCAGGCTCTGAGCAAAGGAGCTGGAGGAAGAGTATTTAAAACAGCTCAGGGCGATTGTCCACACCATCAGTGTCTTCATACCGACAGACCAGCCAGGCGCACATTAACCCGAGAGGGAGCCACTTACAAACAGAGCGGCTGGAGGCAGGCGCCTGCGCTCTCCTCTGCTCCAGCCAGGAGCTCTCAGTGCCTGTCCACCCATCTGGAAAATGGGGGTAACGTCAGGATGACCTAATCAGTGCGAAAGCCAGAAAGCCTGCTGCCTCACTGTCTCTGTTTCCAATATGATTTTTATGGCCTCCAAGATGGTGTCTCCTCGTAATCTTTCTCTGCAACAGGGTCATTTTTCTCCTCAAATTCCTCTGTGCTTGGCTAAGAACAGTCTGTTTTCCCTGCGTTGGTCAAGTTGCTCGAAATTCCTAATGCTCATTCATGTTCTTTCCAAGGATTAGCAGAACACCCCTTGCTCGTCTTTCATCACACGCCCTCCGCATGCGGGGTAGAAACCGTGCTTGAGCAGGACCCTGGCCGCGGATGCCCATAAAATGGAGACTTTGGCAAGACTCACTTGCATGGGGCAGAGTGGGAAGGAGGCCGAAACGCGGCCCGAGCATCTTTAATGATGTGCAGAAAGAGAGGGGCCTCTGCCCACACGGGCAGATGTGCACAGCTGTTAATGGAGAAGCCCCCAAGACTGCGACCAGCGCGGAGTAACGGATACCCTCAAATGCTTCCTAGTGGAGTTAAGAATTTTTTGTTGATCGTGCCTTTGAACTAAGGTCATTTAAGTATACAACAGATGTTCCTCTGAGGGAAACAGACTTATAAAGTCAGGAACATAGAAGGGACCTAATGGTTTACTGGGGGCGGCGCATTAAGTTCATAGCAGTTTAACTCCTTTCAATGTTAAACAAAACAATGACGCAATTTTATGCACAATAAAAACCTGTCAAAACAATCATCCTGGGCAGTGGAGGTCCTATCAGTCATTCTCCTAAAGATAAACTGAGGGCACAAGTGACGGACATTTCTGGCTCCCCCTGTGGTTAAAGCAGTTGGCGTGGCAGCCTCAGCAATTCAAGGCTGAATCATCCAGGCTGGTCAGAAACTGGAGCTCGGGGTGGAGGGAAGGGGTGGGTATAAAAAAAAGGCAGAAAATTCACCGTCCATGTGGCTCACTGCCCTGCGAGCCTTCCACAAGTGGAATCGGGAGTCCCTCGGGAGGGCACCAGGCAGAAATGAACCCTTCCACCCTCTGCCTTCACCTGTCCTACCTCACCCTGAGGGCTTTATCAGTCAGACCGCTCACAGTCCTGAGTGTCTGCCCGCCAGCAGACATGTCCACTGGGATTGAGCATTACCTTCTTCAGGGTCTTCCATGGAAATGTGATTCTCGCTGGGGCGACTGGATTTGAATCCAGATCAGTCTGAAGTCTAGCCTGCACTTGTTAGTTGTGTGACCTTGGACAAGTCACTTAACCTCTCTGAGCCTTTATACCCGCATGTATAAAATGGAGGTGGCCACACTCCCACTGCCGGATTAGCAATCTTGGGCGGAAGAATGGATAAAAATTCCCAGCATGGTTCCTGGAAGAGGCATTTCACTTCCTTTGTCAGAGAACAAGGCAGCATCCCTGTCTTCAGGGAGCTTATAGTCTAGATGCAGAGACAAACTGTGTGCATGAAAGACAAGTGATTCCTCTGGGCCTTAATGAGGTAGTGGCCAGTGAAAGCTACAAACGCATAGATGTTTTAGTGGCCGAGCAGAGGGCAGGCCACTTGGACTGGGTCGTCATGGCTCCAGTGGCCTTGCATTGAGGCTAGGACACTCTGCAAAGGGGAAGCAGTGCGTCCCAGTCCGGCAGAACCCAGCGAGTAAAGGTCCGCTGGGATTTTGAAGGCATGTCAGAGGCCCACTGTGAGGCGGCCAGTCTGGCTGAAGCACAGCATTCAGTGGGTTCCGGATGGGAATTAAGGTTGCTGGGGAGGGGGTACACATTGTGAGGGCCTTGAACACCAAGCTTATTAGCTTTCTCTGGAGTCGGTAGGGATAACGGTTGTTCTTTGAACTAATGAACATTAATAACATTTGTACTTCAAAATTTGTCCAATCCATGAATGGAAAAATTCTGGCACATCCCCTCACCCCCCACATCCTGTGCCCACAACAGACATTGTTAATCAATCTCAGCTTGGAGGCCAGGAGACGATTCGGAAGCTGTTACAAGCTGCTCTGTGTTGGGGGGTGAAGACGTGCCCCGTGAGTGCGTTCACCACAGTTATTTGAGAACATGTGTCTCTCTACCTTTTATTTTAAGGCAGGCGGGGAGAAGGGGTGTATTGTGAATGGACAACAATTTTCATCTTTGCTGTTCCTCAGACCAGCTTCTGGGTCTGGAATCTTCCCTCCAGCTTCCTGGCCACTCTGCGTTCACTGTCCCAAGCAGTCTCTGGTGCCCCCTGTTGGTTTCTGGATCAGGGCCTGCCAGCTGCAGCTGGCGTCCAGCCTCTGCCCTGACCCACAGGGAGCCAGGCTGGGGCTGGCGGGCAGGCCTGACACAGGGACCTGGTCCGAGTCTCAGCAGTGAGTGGTGACTGGGGCTCCCGCCCGCACCCTCTTTGGCAGCAGTGCGCAGCTGAAATGTCTGTCTAGGCAGGGGCTTGGCAGGCGTGGTCTCACTCTGGAAGGTGGGGAGGGGGTGGAATTTTCCTGAAATGACAAACCATTTAAATCTTTCAGGACTTTCTAAAGTTACTGAAGTGCCAGAAATAGAAGGCAAGTTGGCCTCACATTGTTGTAATTTCCTTCTTGATTTGCATTTAGAGCCAATTTTAGCCCATGGAAATGGCAGCTCCCAGAGCCCAGTCCTGCCTCTGCAGGAAAGGGAGAAGTGTGGAGGCCTCTGGAGAGCAGAGGTCCCCCTTCAACCAGCCAGGGCCCCATTCCCTGTGCAAGCTCACCTCCAGCCCACTTGACCCCTAGCCCCTCCAGCCTTCCGAAGGATGGAGGGGCTCCATCCCCTCCTGGAGAAGACACCAGAAGTCTGGGCAGAGCGAATGCCTGGTTTCCCACCCCACTAACAAACACTCCCGCTGCATTCCAGTCACTCCCTCCACCTCTGGTCACTGTCCTCTCTCCTGGAGGACGGGAACAGCCTGCTCAGTGGCCTCCCTGACTCTTCTGTTCCCCTCCTCTCCCCTGCACCGTTCCATACAGCAGCCAGGGCGATCTCTTTAAAGAGCCAAATGAGTGATGGCTGAAACTGATTCAGATGATCTCCTAGGTGCTCTGCACACAACAACCGGTGGGGGTGGCACTGTCATTTTCATCCTGCCCATTTTATAAGTAAGGAAACGGAGACACAGAAGGCATAACAGCTCGCGTGAGACTACATAACTACCAGCAGCAGAGCCAGGACCAGAACCCACTTCCCCTGGTCCAGAGCCCATGAGCTTAGCCACCATGTCTTTTTGGCTCTCTCGAAGCCACAACTGTGCTTAAAGCCAATCTCTGGCTTTCCGTCGCGCTTGGAATGACACCCAGGCCCTGCAGCACCTGCCCAGGGCCCCGCCTCTGATCTCTGTCAGGCCGTTTCCCTCTTGCTCTGCTCTGGTCAGCCTGGACTAGGGTTGCTGGATGATCAGTTAAATTTGAACTTCTGATAAACCTTAAATACTTCGGGGGTATAAGTTTATCCCAAGCAATGTTTAGGTCATATTTATACTGCAGAAGTATCTGTTGTTTATCTGAAATTCAAATTTAATTTGTGTGTGTGTGCATGTATGCACCCTGTGCTACTAAATCTGGCAACTCTAGCTCACCCTCCCTCTTCCTCCAACAGCTGAACGTACCCACCTCAGCCCCCTCGATGCTGAGGCCCCTCGCTGCTCCCATGCTAAGGGCGGTTCCCTGACAGCACAAGGTTGTTACCGGTGGCACTTGGGTCCGTGTGCCACTCTGTCCTTGCTCTGTGGGAGAGCAAGAGAATCAGCTCCAGTCATGGCCCATGTGTCCTCACCCTCAGTCTGACAGGGACAGTGGCCCACCATGGACCGTAGACGGGCATCCGGAAAATGCCTTGCTCTGTTAGCTGAGGGCAGAGGTTTCTAACTTTCTGTGCTAACGCCCTTAGTGCCTCAGTACATTTTCATGGCATTCTGGACCAAAATATTTAACAGTTCTCCTTATTAATTAGTTAGACACAAACAATTTAATCAGTATCTACCTCCTAACAATTTAATAGCCATTTGGAAAGAAACCTCATAAATTGAAAAGAAATGTCTTTGATACCATTCCCAGTTAACTGGTGACTTGCTGACGGCACGTGAGTGTCTGCTGAGCTCCTCACAGCTTCTCAAGCCTGGGCGTTAGGCTGACGCCGCCACTCCTTCTTCCTGATTACATTGACTTCTGTGTGGCGCTTTCAAGGCCAGCAACCGCTGAAAACCTGGCTTTACACAGATATGCCATCGCAGCTGGGTAACTATCTTTACAATATTCATCAGTTTCTTTACACAGGTATTGAATTCACTGCAATACATTGGGGTGCCTTGGTGCGTGATTTGGGGACTCTGGCCTTAGGGTAACGATTGTGCCTCTGTGGAGCCCGGCACGGGGCAGGTAAAGACCTGAGCAGTCAGGGCTCTGTTCACACGGAGGGTGGGAGTGGGTGCCAGATGGTAACAGGGTCCATCGAAGTGGAATTTACTGACTGTTGCCTGAATGTCGAATTCCAAGGCCATTAAGAAGAGAAATACCTTCTCGCAGCTCCTTGCTGATGTCCACTGCTGAGAAATGGTCTGGGGCCTGCAGAACAATGTCAATTCCTATCACACTCACACGGGATCCTCTCACTTGGTTTCTGTGGGGGACTCTGTTCAAACCCCAGGAACTAGTTCAGGGGTTCTTAGACTCTGGACAGGCTGGTGACGCCTGCAAGCCCTTCGTAGACAAATGTTCGGGGCTGCTCAGCCCCTGACTTGCTGTCCTTTAGGCACATTGTCTGACAGCTCCCAAGCTCGGCTTGTGGTGGAGACCTCTAAAATGCTGATCGTCACTCCCACCCAGTCTCCCCTCTGAGGACTTCCTGTCCTGGAATGAGGGGTTCTTATTGCTGCTGAGAAAATTGACTGGGTGCTAAGGACACCCGTTGACTAGAGCCGTGACCCCTTCCTTGGGAGAGCCTGCATGGCCCCTGAGCCAACCACCTGCTTCCCTGGGAGGGCCTGGCCCGGTGGCTGGGGGCCAGGCTTGGGGAGGGCCCCTGACAACAAGGCACATTTCTGGTCAGGTTCTCCATGCTCAGCCCAGAGAGAGGGCTCTGTCCTGATCTGATCTCTCCGCCACCCTCCACCACCTAGAGCTATGGATCTGGCTTCTGTCTCACCAGAGTCCCAAGGAAGCGCCTGCAGGCTGAGTCAGCCAGGCGCTGCTCCCTCAGCCCCCAGGTACAATCCCTCTTGGCTACTGCACAGGCTTATCAGAGTCCAGTGTCCTTGTTCCCCAGAGAGCTCAGACAATCTCTTTCTGGAGATTACGTTCCCTAGCCTTCCAGGCGGCTGGGGCTTTGATAACCACCTGGCGCAGTGGCCTTCAACTCCCCTCCCGGGGAAGCATCTGTTTCAGACTGGCTGGCCCAGACCTGCACACAGCCAGACCTCTGGCCGGACACAGACGGTGGTGACTGCCGGATAACTTGCACCGCAGTGGGCTGGGAGCGTTTTCTCCACCTTAGCGGACCCGTTCAGCTGGCCTTATGTTTTCAGTCCACAGCGAGCAAATTCGACAGCATCAAACCCTTTATGTATATACTTTGTGCTGGTCACTGGGTTTTTTTCACACATAATTTTTTAGTTTATAATTACATTCAATTCTCATGATAACTGGATAGGTAATTTAATTTCCTTCTCTCTCCCATTTTACAGATGATAGGATTAAGGCTTAGGACAGTTAAATAGCTTGCCCTACGTAGTACTGCCGGCAAGTGGCAAAGCTGGGATACGAGCCAGGGCAACTTGACACCCCAGTCTGGGCCACTGACTCCTGCACTGCCAGCCTGTGCCACAGGCTGGAGCCCATGGGGGCCATTCGGTTCAAGCAGTGAAGACCCTGAGGCCTGAGGTCACCCAGCTCACCGGTGACAGAGAGGGTCTGGAACCCACTCTTCTTATCCTGGGCTCAGTGCTCTTTCCAAAGATGTTTAACATTGTTTTATTTTGTGGGGAAGGTGGCCTTTGAGGGTAGGGAAGCAGGGAGACTGTTTGGTACTTGGAAATCCCAGAGCTGATAGTGGTGGCAAGATAACTGAATTCTAAGCAGCAAGGTCTGTGGTTGAGGGGACCTCTATCGCTGGCACTGAGCACAGTGTGCTGAATTCGCTGCTTACCCCAGGGGCGACTGATTGGGTAACAGAGGCCGGGAACCCTAGTGCTGCTCCTGAGCTTTGCCCAGCAGTGCCACTTCTAGAAGACCCGAGGGAGTGTTTTGGAATGCAGGCGAAGCTTCTCATGGCTTGGCTTTTGCAACACTGCAGCATGAATAAACGAAGCTTCCAGCTAAGGAATGCTCACGGAAACCCTGGCTCGGGCCAGTGAGGAAGACTTCTCAGCCTCTAAAAATTGTGTTTGTAAAGGGAGTTTGACTAAATAAGAAAAGCCTTGCTGGTGTGAGGTTAAGCCAAAGGGTGCGGTGGGGTGGGGGAACTGGGCATGGAATGGAGAATGATAAGTACTTTAGGATCTTAATTATGTGAAATAACAATTAGCGGCAGTATGGGCAGTGGGGGTGGGGACTGGGAGGAAAATCCCATAAATTTGATTGTCTCTCTATGCAATTTTCTGTTTGCACAGTTTCCTACAGATTTAGCTCTACTTGTATAGCTGGAAAACACAGCCAACCAACCAGCCACAACAATAAATAGAGGTGAATATTCCTGGGGTTGGTGCCTCCCCAGACTGGGAGGGCAGGGGCAGCTCCCGCCTTCCCTGCTCCCAGGGCCCAGAACAGGGAGGGCTCAGGGACTGGCAGGGGTGCCAGTGCTCTGAACCAGCCTGGAAACCTGGCTGCTCTGCTGTGTGGGCCACACTGTAGCTCACCCCCACTGCAGGGAGGAGTATGGGGGTGCGGTGGGATGATCCTTTCTTTGTCAGGCACTTCTCCACATAGCCAGCTGAGGAGACTTTGCCTGTTGCTCAGGGAGGGCCCAGCTCCTCTGAGACTCATAGTTGACCCCTGGAGGAAGGAGCAGGCTCACTGAGAGGGTGATTCAGCTGGCCGAGAATTAGTACTTCCCTTCATCCCCTTTGCCAAGCCAAACCAAGCCTGTGCTGCCTGGAGAGTGCTGTGCTGTGAGTGGGTAGGGAAAAGCAGAGCCTCTGGGCTGGAAGCAGTGAGTTCAAGTTTGGTCTGATGTCCATCAGGATGGCTGGGGGGTCAGGAGAAACCTCCTCCATGGTGCAGGATGCCTGGAAGGGTTTAGAGTGCTGGGCCTTGGTGGGCGCATCAAATCCAGGCCACAACTGCCCCTGCACATCCACCTGCTGTGGAGCCAAGGGTCCAAATGGCATGCGCCCCAGGCAGGCCACTGGCTCAGGAGTGAGCGGACCAAGCCTGCACAGGAGACTGGGGCCCCAGCCAAGTGGGCTTCACAGACGCCTGGCTGCATGAGCAGTGATGGTAACTGCCATGGGCTGAGTGCTTGTCTTGCCGAGAACTATTCAGCTGTCCACACAGATGTCAGCAGGATGAACAGTTGGAGCAGCCTAGGACCCAACCCCAACCTCAGCCTGCCACCTGGGGGCCAGTGAATGTGAACAGAGGGCCAGTGTCAGGAGGAGGACTTGGCCCCTAGGAGAGCCACAAGGTGCTGAGGAAGACTCCGAGGAGCCAGCAGAGTGACACCTCCATGTGGCAAGGTTGACAGTGAGGCTCCTGCAGGTGGAAACTGGAGTTCTCCAAGGCCCTCCTCTGTTCCCAGGATTCCTGCATTTCGATCATTCTTGAGCCTCCCCTCTGTCCACTGCGGACTCATGGGCTAAGGTGTCTCCAGCCCAGACCTGCAGATGCGCACGCAGGCCTCACACTGGCCCCTGCTCACCCTGGGAGCCTTGGTCCCAGTGCTGGAGTCTGACTCACGCCCCTGGAAGGGTCCTGGGTTTCCCGGCTGGATCTGCAGGCGTCTCTCTCTGCAGTGGCTGCGCTGGCCGCTAAGCTGTGCTCGGCATCGGTGTGGTCACAGGACAGTTACAAAGTTACTCGGTTCTGGTTTGGGTTTTGAGTTTTGTTTGTTACTGTTTCTTAATAATGCTTAGATCAGACAGAGATACGGTTTTGCGAAAAAGGTAGGAAATCTTGGCTGTGAATGGCGAGGAAACCAGTGCAATGTTTCAGAACTCCCACCTGTTTTATAGTAGGAGTCACTATTGATTGAGTGCTCACTGAGGACTCTGCTCCTCCTCGTCACATTTTCACTAGCCCTCAGAACAGCCCCACGAAGTGGAATGATTTTTGGATCACTCATTTATTCCACAACTCTTGAACAGGCTCTTACTACACCTTACATCTCATCACCCCTGTTTGGTTGCATGACAGGTTCAGAGGGGTGCAGTAACTTGCCTCAGCACTCAAGGCAGAGTGAAGACACGTGAGGGAGGGTGGGCTGGTGGAAGTGAGTCCGGACCCGGGGTGCACAGCACTTGTGCCAGGCAGAAGGCACTACGTGACAAACGGAGGGGACAATGATGAACCAGGGCCTGGCTCGAGGGCAGTGGAGGCGGGTGGGTGTCCCCCCGCTGCCCTCCCCATTTTACTGAGATATGATTATAATACAGCAGTGTAGAGGTTTAAGGTGTGCAGCACAAGGACATGATACTGTGAAGTGATTACTACAATTTGTTTAGTGCCCGTCCATCATCTTGCATAGACACAAAAAGAAAAAGGAAAAAAAAATATTTCCCCTGTGATGAGAACTGTTAAGATGTACTCTCTTAACGACTTCCAAATACTCCACAAGCAGTGTTGACTGGTCGTCCTGTTGTGCACTGCGTCCCTAGTGCTTAGTTGCCTGACGGCTGGAAGCTTGGACCTTTTGACCGTTTTCATCCAATTCCCCTTCCCCCCACCCCCTTTTCTCTGGGAACCACAAACCTGATCTCTTTTTCTACGAGTTTGCTTTTTTCCTCTTTAAAAAAAGGTTCTACATATAAGTGAGATCATATAATATTTGCTTTTCTCTGTCTGACTTATTTTACTGAGCCTTGAAGGCATTTCACAATGCTCTCAAGGTCCATCCATACTGTCACACGTAGTAGGATTTCCTTCTTTTTTTGTAGCTGAATAGTATTCCTGTGTGTGCGAGTACGTCTCTATCCATTCACTGGCCGGTGGACATGCAGGTGGTTTGCACGCCCTGGCTACTGTAAACAATGCAGCTACGAATGTGGAGGTGCAGACAGCTCCCTGACGTGGTGTTTTCCTTCCCTTCAGACCATTCGCAGAAGGAGAACTGCTGATCATAGTGTAGCCCTATTTTTAATTTTTGGAGTACCCTCCCTACTGTTTTCCACAGTGGCTGCAGCAATTTACATTCCCACCGGCAGTGCACAGGGCGCCCTTTTCTCCACATCCTCGCCAGCATTTGTTAGCTCTTGTCTGTTTGATGCTAGCCATTCTGACAGATGTGAAGTGATACCTCATTGTGGTTTTGATTTTCATTTCCTTGATGATTGATGATGTTGAGAACCTTTTTATGTACCAATTGGCCATTTGTGAATCTTCTTCAGAAAAAAAATATCTCTTCAGCTCCTTTACCTATTTTAAAATTGGGTTATTTAGGGTGCGTGTTCTTTGAAAGGTTTAGCTAATGTACAATGTTCTTGCTCAGAAGGAAGAACATGCAGAACATCTGAACCCATGCGGAGAATGGGAACTACCCGTCTTGGGTTTTTTGTCCTCCCACTCATACCTGGGAAACGACACAAATCACAGTAGCATCAATGAGTTTGAGTGGAGGCTGCTTGGCTGGGGCAGTAAGACCAGGCTCTGACTCCCTTCAGATGCCCTCCTTTTGATCTGGCCACACTGCGTGAACTCCCCTTCTCTGGAATTCCTTTCTGCAGAAATGCCTGTGCTCTCCCAATTGTCTACAAAGATGAAGAGATAGTAATATGACATAGTGGCTAAGAGGTCAGCCTCCAAGTCAGAGAGACTTGGGTCCTGGTCCCAGCTTAGCCACTTCTGAGTTCCATGACTCAGTTCTGTGACCTTAGACATAGTGTTCAGACCCTCCTCTGCATCTCATTCTTCTCAGCTGTTCAAAGGAGACGATGATGGGAATTTGTGTTTTGTGCGGTTGTTGTGAGGGTCAAGTCAGATGAGATCCTTGTAAGTTCCAGTGTCCCTGTGAGTCAGACGCAGTGCAGAGCCACAGTCAAAGGAGCTCAGTCCAAGAGCCAAAAGCAACTAAGCATGTCAGCCCTCACTGCGCCTCTCGAAGAGCATCACAGTGGATCCAGTCTGTGACTCACCAGAATGATTCTCAGAATCATGCTCCTCTTCCCCTCAGGTCTCCTGCGTGTCTGCTCCCAAATCCTCACTCACCGAGGACTTTCTTTTCTCCCTCACTGATCAGCTGCATCACATCTTAACACGGTGAGTGGAGGGAGCCTCTGAATGCCCCTTCCTTCACCATTTTGCCCTGTTGCAGACACAGCACTTACAAAGCACTTAGCACAGAGCCTCACCCTGTGTCAGATCCCAGCGCTTTCTGTTACTAATAAGGAGAACTGTGAAAGCACGTAGTCATTGTTCAAAAGTTGGAGCTCAAATAATAGAATCAGCTAGTATAAACAGCACCCCTTCTCCTAAAGATATTAAATAACTGAAGCAGTTATTTAAATTGTTAAAACCTTTTAAAAAGTTGTCGCCTGATGTTTGGGTCCATAGATCTCTTCTTGAAACCCTGTCTCTGGATTAGCAAGAGAAATTGCCTCCTCCGGCTGCTCTGGCAGCCTCTCTGGTTCCTGCCACTGCTGCCCTGTTCTGTGGAGCCACAGTGATCATCTCTGCATTGTTGAGAATTCTGAAGCTGGAAGGGATTTCATGCTTCCTTGGGCCTCCAGAATGGAGGGGCGGGCTCTGACAGCCATTTGGGCTTGTCAGAGTTGGCCAGAGTCTTAGTTGAAAAGAATTATGTGAAGACAGAGGAGAAATGGACAGTACAGAGCATTCATTCATTCATTCATTCATTCATTCACCAGCTCTTCATTGAGCACCTCCTGGTTACTGACTGTAGCAGATTGTGTTTTCCAAACATAGCCACATCTTTTTCTTAGAGTGTGACTATCACTTCTTCCACTGAGAAATGGGGCCCTAGGTTTATTCCCTTTGAATCTGCATGGGTGAGTATGACTCATCAACAGAGTGTGGCAGAAGTGATGCTCCTGATCTTAGGTTACAAAAATGGCACAGATTCCTCCTCTCTGCTCTGTCTCTCTCTTCAGGGTGCCATTGGCACCCAGTCTCCATGTTGAGAGGAAGTCCAGGCCACATGGGGAGGCCCAGCTGCTCCTTCAAATAGTTCCAGACCCCAGCGGAGGCCCCAGAGGCTGTGGACAAGATGTCCCTGCTGTGCTAAATGTCTGACTTCCAGAAACCTCAAAGTCACTAAGTTTGAGGATAGTTTGTCATGGAGCAATAGAGAGCTAAGACATGGGCCCTGTGGGGAAGTGGACCCCCAGAGAGCAAGGCTTTTGGGGTCTCTGGGGAGACCTCCGAGTAAACAGACAATGACTTTGTTGTCCGATGAGGTTTCGGTGGAGGGAAGCACTAAAGACCTGTGTCTAACTCCCCTGGGGTAGTGGTGATGGGGCCTCAGAAGCGATATCTGGAAGAGGCAACACTTCAGCTTGCTCTGGAAGGGCAAGTAAGAGTTAGCTAGGAGAGTGTGTGAGTTAGTGTGTGGGGGTGCTCCAGGGGGAACCTGGACTAGTGTCCAAATTCCTGGGAGACAGCTGTCAGGGAGCTAGCTGTCAGGCTTTCCTTTTAAATATTTTATTGATTATGCTACTTCAGTCACCCCAGTTTTCCCCCTTTGGCCCCCTCCACCCAGCTTACCCCTCACAGGCAATCCCCACACCATTGTCCATGTCCGTGGACGATACATGCATGTTCTTTGACTCATCCCTGCACCTTCTTTCAACCAGTGCCCACCCTCCTGGTTGGAACCGGGGCACTCCAAATTACAGCTGGAGTGCCCGCTTCCTACAGCTGTCAGTCTGTCCATGATTCTATGCCTCTGGTTCTATTTTGCTCACTAGTTTATATTGTTCATTAGATTCTATTTATAAGTGAGGTCCTATGGTTTTTGTCTTTCATTGACTGGCTTATTTCACTTAGCATAAAAGTCTCCAGTTCCATCCATGTTGTCACAAAAGGTAAGAATTCTTTCTTTTTTACTGCTGTGTAGTATTCCTTTGCATAAACGTACCACAGCTTTGTTATCCACTCATCTGCTGATGGACACTTAGGTTGCTTCCAAATCTTGGATTGTAAATAGCACTGTAGTGAACATAGGGGTGCATAAATTCTTTTGAATAGTGTTTGGGAATTCTTAGGATATATTCCCAGAAGTAGAATCTCTGGGTCAAAAGGCAATTCATTTTTAATTTTCTGAAGAAACTCCACACTGTTTTCCAGAGTGGTTGTACCTATCTGCCTTCCCACCAACAGTGCTCTCTGGCTTTTTTTAACTCAGCATCTGAGCGGAGGATCTTTCCAAGAACTGACCATCTTGAGGGCCCTCTGAGTTGGCAGAGCCCCTTGCATCTGCTTGGGGCACATGGAATCAGGACTGTTCCCAGCCACCTCTGGGCCGGGCAGGGTATGAGGCAGCGGTCCCACAGTCAGTGGTGGGAGTTCCCAGGAAAGCATGCTTCTCCCCTGAGCTGTGCCAGCAGTGGGATGTCCTAAAGCGGCCCCTACTCAGAAGGGAAAGGGGTGTCTAACACAAAGCAGAAGCATCAGTGCGCTTAGGCGGAGGCTGCTTGCCTGGGGCAGTGGGGCCACTCTCCGACTCCCTCCAGAGGCTCTCCTTGTGATCTGGGCCACGCTGCATGAAATACCCTTTTCTAAGCATAGCTTCTCCCAGGATTCCTTGCCTTTGGCCCGGCTCCTACTTGTGCCAGGAATGCCCTTCCTGCCATTTTCGTCTAACACCTGGCTTCAGGCATCCCCTCCTCCAGGAAGACCTCAGAGATACCTGGGGCTCCTCAGGACTCCACAGCCCCCTCCGTCACAGCCCTCAGGTGTGGCAATGCCCTGATCTGTTTACCTGCATGTCCCCCTGACTAGGCTTAGGGTAATGGGATGTTAGGGTGGCTGGGCTTGGGGTGTCTGGGCACATGAACATCTGTCTCTGGTGGTTTGGGTATATGTGTTGTACAGGTATGCACGCTTACATGTGTCTGTGACTGAGGGTCCACGTGGATATCATCATGGATGTGTCCAGATATGTCTTCTCTGACTGTGTGTGTGTGTTTTATGTCAGTGTGGGGAAACACCCTCCAAGCTGAGAATGGGGGTGGGGTTATAGAGTCAGTGACCACCCCATCAGGAACCAGCCAGCTCCATCTTCATGGAACCTCTCACCTGCCAGCCTCCCAGGACAGCCAGCTCGGCCCAGTAAGACCCTCTGTGCTCTCTTCTCACAGTTCTGACTAGGACACAGATGCTGTGCATGGCACTGCCTGCCCTCTGGGTCCCCCGCCTGGGGGGTATGCGTGTGGTCATGGCCGGCATCCCCCTGCTCTGCTCGGGCTTGGTAAGGAATGGATTATAATTCTTGGGCCAGCTGCATCTGCAACCAACTTGAGGGAAATAATTGTTGAGTGAGTTGAAAGACAAAAAATTGGAACTTCAATCCAGTCAGCCACCCGTGTCATTAAATAAGGCTAATATAAATCTTCAGAGCCTAATTTAGCAGCTTCCAAGGCCAGCTGAAGCCTTACCCTACATGGCTCTCTGGAGTTCCCACTGCAGAGTCCCTGGCAGAGGCGAGCTTTGGGGACACGGTGGACAGAGACCTCACGGTCCAAGGACACACAGGGCCGGTGATGGACACCAGCCACTCCTCAGGGCGCTGGCTCTGAGCTGAGAGGCAGGCCGGTTCTTGGGCTGCCCCTGCCCCTGCCCCTGCCCCTGCCCCAGCCCCTGCGAAGTCTCCTAGCGGCCCTAGGCCTCATCTGCTCTTGCCTGGCTCACAGGGCCTGTCAGAGGCACGACTAAGAGGAGCTGGGGTGGAAATGAGGTCGCAATTCCTCTGGAGTTGCCTTAAAGTTGCTCTTCCAAGCTGCATCTTGTTGACACCAACCAATGGGTGACTGGAAGAAATGAGATAAATCTGTGCCAGAAATCCAACTCTTTAAAGGACTGTCATGAATCATTAATTCCTTCACCCATTGAGACATTTAGTGACTTATTAATTCAACCATTCCTTTCCTCCTTTACTCATTCTTTTCTTAGATCCCTCACTCCCTCATCCTGTCTCTGATTTATTCATTCACTGGCCCCTGCCTCCCTTCGTTTTCATGCTTTGGGGAATTGCCTGGTAGGTGCGTGTCCCAGTGGCTGCCTGGAAATGGAAATGCTTGGGGGCCTGCTGACCTGAGGATCAGTGTCCAGGCTGGGCTCCTTGCCTCTGGCTCCCCGCCGCCCCCTCATCAGAGTGCATTTCTTCTCTGCTCCCCTTCCTCAGGGGACATGGGAGCCGATGGTGGGCTGGTGGGTGCACCCTTCGCCAGGGCACTAGGGAGGAAAGGTGCTGAACTGACCTGATAAATGAACCGACAGGGATATGTGGCCTGGCCTCCCTCCCCCTTTGATCAAAAGCCTCTGAACCCCCGATGACATCCCATGGCGTATTCCTCTATTAATCAGAAAGGCCTTGACAGATGTAAGCAATTTGTCTTTGGAGCGGACTGGAGCGGGGGGAGGGGACGCAGCCAGCTCCAGCCCCATCAGCGGGGAGAAGATGCTGAGGGTAAGTCTTGAAATGGGGGCTGAATTCATGCATATTAAGAAGGCAGGAGAACCCAGAGCCAGGCAGATCAGAAAGAGAAGTGTTTTCATTTCAAAGCATATTTCTTCCTTGATTGAATAGGGCCTCCCCCCACTGCCACCACCCAACCAGGGAGGCTGGAATGAGGCTGGGATCCTGGGGTTAATCCCACCCAGACCCTTTCAGGGCTCAGATGCTTGAAGCAACAGGGGGTTCACGTGTGGACTCTCCTACAAAACAGCAGTCAACGCTCCCAGTGCCCCGGGGCTGCTTTGGTTCTCACCTGTGGTGATGGCGAAGCTCCGCTGAAAAACCGCACCAGACACTGGATGGACCTGCCACGCAGCGGGTCCGAGCTGGCACCAGAGGTGCAGACAGGAAATAATGTCTACTCTTCAAAACCCCAGTCAAGACCACCAGGCAGATAAATAACCCAGGAAGTGGGTGGACGAGGGAGGGGGTTGGACTGTATCTCCAACTCAATAAGAGGGGACACTTCCCAGAGGAGGAGGCCTACGCTGGGTCTTTGAGGAGGAGAGGATGTGCTCACATGAGAAGGGCTTCCCGTATGTGTTGGTTTGGGGAACTTCTACTCATACTTCAACACCCAGCTTGGGCCTTTTCCGTTATCCTGTTCTCCTTACTAATTCTTGAGGTCAGAAACTATGTCTGACTCCTATGTGTGTTCGAGTGCCCAGCCCAGGGCCTGACATAGAGTAACAACCAGTGCTCTCTGAAGTGAGTGGAAAGGAGTTGCCAACTGTGGGAACAGCATGTGCAAAGGTATGGAGGCAGGCATGAATCAGCATGGGGCGTACAAAGAACTACAGACTGTGTTGTATCAGTGAGGCCGTGTCTAAACAACGTCTGCATCAGTAATCGGGGAGCTGAAAACTGGATTGCATTCCTGGGTTTTCACTGGAATATCTGGCACCGTACAAAGGCAGCCTAAAACCTGACTGCATCTGAGGAGTACAGACAATCTTATTCTCATTGTGTTTTTTTTTGTTGTTGTTAAGAGTTCCCCATGAATATGTTTAGATGCTTCAAACATAGATTTTAAAACTTGCTTTTGCAAATTTCAGAGATGAGAGCCACCGCCAATGTTTTGATCATTTGCCTCCTCCCCCTTCCAATAAACACCTAGCATACTTTGCCAAGCTTTCTGTGGTCGGGATTTACAGAGCTGTGACTCACCCAAGTGAGCCAGGGAACATGAAAAGATGTCGCTGGGGAGAAATATGCAGGGAAGGATGGGAGAGGTCAGCGCCTTCACCAAGCAGGACAGACTCCCACAGCTTTTCCTAATAAACAAGTTTCCAGGCCCTTTGAATTCTTCCGGAGAGGAGAGGAGAGGAACGTTAGCATTCACATGGAGGGGGGGTGGGCATCATGGACAGAGGGCCTCAGAGAGGGGTTGAAAAGCTCCAGCAGGAAACAGAACTGGGAGGCAGGTCGGTACTGGAGTGGTGGTTGCTGACAACTGTCATTGAGCACCTGCTGTTTGCCCATCACCAATGGAGCAAGTGGGGAACTGGTATCAAAGCTGGGTTTCCAGAGAGCCTGTTGTTGTGGATTCTGCTGGGATTTGGACAACATGGGATCTTTCAGTGGGGCTGTGACTCGGGGCACCATGCAGATTGCTGCTCATTGTAACATATCCAAGGACACTCACTCATTTCGAGACATCTCCCCAAACAAATTGCACAGTTAGTTTAGAATGAGAGCATTAGAGTGTCCACTGAATGTCCCCAACCTGCAGGACAAACCCGCTGCTGACCAGGAGCGTGCGTGTGCAAATTCCGTTCCCTGTGCCCACAGTACATTCACCACTTCCCTGAGCCTTGTAGGAGGCCCGCTGAGTGGCCACCCCTCCACGAAGCCCTCCCTGGCTCCTCTGGCCTTCATTTACTTCCTAGTCTGAGGATCTGACACTGAGAAAAACGTGCCCCACACATCGAGTTCTAGCCATGTGCCTGCTCTGCGCTCAGAGTTTTCTAGACGTTATCTGGGTGGATTCTCGCAGCCCTGCTCAGAGGTGGGTCCTATTGTCTTCACTTCCCAGATGAGACATGGAAACCCAGGGGGGTTCAGTGACTTGCCAGAGGCCACACGCCTGGAAAACGACAGAGCAGGATTCATCTGTGTGAGTGGGGAGCCGGCGTTCCTGCTAACTGCGCTCTGTGTCTCTAGGCTGCCTCCCCTCGGTCAGCTTTCTTGCTCCTGCCTCACCGCTGTCTCTGTCCCACCTGGTCAGCCCTGACTTACCAGGTAAGGGCACTGGCCTCTTCATCCTCTGGTGCCGTTTGAACTGGTTTTTCATCATGTGTTCAAGAAGTGTGAGGATGGCCGGAAATCAGCATGTGGCTTCTGGCAGGTCGCTCCCTCCGTGCAAGTGTGAGCCTGTGGTTATGTGCATCTGTGCACACGTGTGAGAGCATGTGTGACTATGATTGTGCAAACACGTGTATGTGTGAGCATGTGCATCTGTGTGAGTGTGCTGGCAGGGACAGATGGGAGACAAGAACAGGAAGGCGAGTCTGAAGGAACTTAGGGCGACAGGCAGAACAGGTCTCTGGGAGATGAGATGGGCCAGGTGTTCTCAGGGGTCTCTGCTGTGCCCCAAAAGGGACAAAAGTGGAGTAAGCCTGGGGAGTCCAGCAGGGTGCAGACAGGCTGGAGGCCCTGGAGGGGGAGGCCTCCGCGCGGTGAACATGGCCCTCTGTGACACTTGTATGGCTGCCGGGCACCCCGGCACAGACCTGTGTGGACCCATGGGAAGAAAAAAGCAAAGTTCTTACAAAAGCAGGATCTGCCTTAGCGATGAGACGTGAAGAAGTACAGTAATAACTGCCATTAGCCGAGTGCTTGCCACATGCTAAGTACGTTACATGCATGAACACGTGTAATTCTCAGCCCTTGCAAGGGATACATTACGCATGAAGCAACTGACCCAGAGAGGAGGCCACACAACAGACAGATGAATATGGAAACATCAGGACAAGGATAGGTCTGCCTTCCAGTAACTAGAGCGGAGAGCCCTCAGCGGGGCAGTGCCAGGGCAGCCAGGCCAAACCTGGGGATGAGTTACAGAGGGCCACTGACAGGCCTTCCTTACTCAAGACCGAGGACCAGGCCTCCACTTGAGGGTGTTAGTGTAACTGCAGAGTGGACCTGAGCCTGCCAGGCCTAAGATTGTAGGGGTGCCCGGGGCATCTGATCAAGGAGGACCCGTTTTTCCCACACACTGGCACAGAGTGAGTACATGTCAGCAATGTTGACAGAACCTTGGAGACCTTTGGATCTGAGCCTTGGAGGTCAAGTGCCTGTTCTTACCTAGCTCATCCTGCCTCTGAGTCACTGAGCAAGCCATCCCCATCCACTTCCCAGTCTGAGTCTTACTACCATCAGGGCTGAGTTCCAGGCCCACCTCCTCCAGGAAGCCTTTCTTGTTTAGTCCAGCCCAGCCACATTGATACACCCTCAGGGTGGCCCTGCCCCAGCCTATGTGCAGGCTGGCCATGGCCCCACGGAGGCACTGCACTAGGTGGAAGCACCACAGAGTGGAGGCCCTACAGAAACAGGGTGGGGCTGAAATGGAGAGGGACGGGAGAAAAGAACCACTGTCATCCGCTGAACAAGCGCAGTGGGAGGGGCCTGTCGTTTCATTTGGAAATAAATTCTAGTTAAAGAGCTGCCACTAAGTTCCTTGAAGAGTGTGCAGGTGGCAAATATAACCAGAATCTATTTTTAAAGTGTATTTTAACATATATTCTAAAATGAGTCAGCTGGTATTTTTTCTCTGAAAGCCCACCTACCCTCTGAGACCAAGCCTTGAGGTTTGTGCTCCATGGGTGGAGTTAGCAAGCACAGCCCAGAGGACTGAGATCCCTTGGGCGGGAGTGGGTAACTGCCTGGAGGAATCCTTCAGGCTGCAGGGGGAAAAACCTCTTCCAGTCTCAGGAGGAAGGAAGAAGGCAGAAAAGTGATTGGGCCATGGCATCCAGTTACCCCCACCAAGATGTGCCCCCCATGAACCCGAGGAGAGATGTGGTGTAAGAATGTGCAGAGAGTATTTCTGACTTCAAAGCTTATTTTTAGTTTTCATGAAGGTAGACTGAGAAAACCGTGATCCCTCTTGGAAAGTACCACATGGCACCACTGACCAGAAGGTAGAGTCAGCAATAGCTGGACGGGGAACCACGCAAATCGTAGATGGTCTCCTTCGGCTCCTCTGGAGGAACCTGGCGCTGCCCACGAGCTCCCACTGGGAGATGTGAGAGGGAGGGAGTGGAGCAGCCAGGGGGCCGCCATGGTAAGGGTCACGGAGACTGCAGATCAGATACCAGGCTGGGGAGGCTGAGCTGGGGCCAGGCTGTGCACCTGGCTGAGACGCTTGCAACATCTCTGAGAATGGGGCCAGGGGCTGAGGTGGGGGAGCCCAGTGGGCACTGAGTGTACCGCAGGAAAGCCCTCACGTTCTCAGCCCTGAGCTCCATCAGAGGAGGGCAGGAGCAGGTTGAGGGACCAACCCCAGGGCTTATCTCCCACTTTCCTGAGACCCCTCCCTCCACCAAAAGGGGACACATAAGCTTGCCCCTACTTTTAGAAGCTGTTTTGGAAAGAAGAGGAAAAAAGGGAGACTGAGTATTTACCTGAAAGAGACTGAGATTCCTTTCATGGTTACACTCAGTGGCACCCAGCCGCCTTCCTGCACTGTCCTGGCGGAGCAGATCTATCGCAGGGAAGAGAAGAAAGCCTCACTGTGGGTGTTGTCCAGGGTATAACATGTTAAGTTCTTGACCATGAAACAAGGTTAGTCTCAGATTTGGCCATAAATTTATGCTGAGGGTATGATATTCACCTATGAAATTGTTCTTTTCTCTCACAGAATTTACTATTTATCATTTTAAATCATCTTATTAATTATCCCTTTAAATACCCAGAAACAGAGACCTTTGAAACAGTCACATGCCATTCCTTCCTCCTTTCAGGTGGGGAAGTCCTTACTGTGCTCTCTTAGTCTTCCATTCCGATTCCTATCTACCCCACAGTGTGCTGCCCTTCTTCTGTGTGTGGGGCAGGGGGAGGCCAGGGGTGGGTTTACCAGCAGGCTCAGTGTGGTTGGTGTCCCATTGGGAGGGTACATGGTCACTGGAGTACAGGTTGCTGCAAGGGGAGCCAGATAGAGTTTTGTACACAGCCTGCAATGACATTTGCTACCTTAGCTTTTGACAGCAAGTAACAACTAAGGGTGACTTACAAAATATAGATACTTAACAGGAAGACTGAAGAAAGGTATATCCAAAGTCAGTTCAGTGGCTTAAGGATGTCATCAAGGTGAAAGGCTCTTTCTAGCTATTTCCCTACCCTCAGCATGTCAGCATTTTTGTCCTCATGAATGTTGCCTCATAGTCACAATATAGCTGCCACAACTCCAGACACCATATCCTCATACAACTGTATTCAATCCAGCTCATGTGCCTACTTTTTTCTGGTAGGAAAACATCTGCCTGAAGCTTGACCAGGGATGGCTCACAAATCCATTCTCCAGACCATGTTCTGCACCCAGCTTCCCTAAGATCAAGACATTAACAGATACTCAGTTTTCTCTTAGCTGGGGGAAGGTTTCAGATGACTTTGGGCCAGGAAACCAACAGTGTTTGTCAATGATTCCAATGAGACCAGACAAGGAGAGGGAACCAGTATAAGAAGTTTCATGTGCCAGAAGCTAAGAGAAGACAACCAATAGAGTTTAAAGTGGGTAGCTGGTGAACTACAGTATAGATGCTGCTGATGGTGGTGGTGATGGCGGTGACCATGAGCTACAAGATATAGAGTGCTGGTGCCACACTTGATCCTTACGAAGCCAGCAGTCCACACTGAATCCTCACAGCAATTCTATTATTTTGCTCACAGGGGAACTGAGACGCATTCCCACATGCCGGCAGGTGGGCCAGAGGTCCTCATTTCACCACCCTGGCAGCTGGTGTGGGTTGCTGGGAGCATTTTGGAACAGATGCTGTGTGTGGATTCCTTCTTCCCTGTTCCATCACAGTCAACCAACATTTAACACAGCCTCCTCTGTCAGACTCACCCAACATCCTCACATTCTAGGACAGAGAGGAGGACACAGTCGACAACACCTCTGCTTGTGCGGAGCTCCAGGCTAGTGGGAAGTACGGGAGATCATCCAGAAAGCAGTCCGCCAATAGGAAAGATAGTGTGACAAGAGTCAAGTAGGACATCGTGACAAGTGTCCAGTGGGACATCGTGGCAAGTTGGTGCCACTAGGAGTGCTTGAGGGAGAGCCTCATTTAGATGGGATGGTCTGGGAAGGGCTCTCAGGAGGTGGTGCTTAGGCTGAAACTTCAGTGGTGAGATGGCACAGGAGTGATGGCACAGCTGTGTGACCATCTGGCGGGAGAGAATTCCAGGCAAGGGAACAGCAAGGGTGCAGGCTCGGGGACTGTAGGCGGCATCTGAAAAACACCCTGACGGGAGCCTGGCTAACAAGGGCCTGGAGTGTCTTGGAAAAGAGTCTAGATTTTTTTCCCAAGTGATGAGAGATGCAGTAAAGCATCTTCAGCAGGGGAATGTAGTCTGATTTGCGCTTTTCGATGGGTACCCCTGTGCACATCTGAAGAGGCTTCCCCTCTTCTGTGGTCACATTGACACTTCTGTTCTGTGGGCATCCATCATGTTTCTCCAGGAAGACTGCAAGTTCTTGGAGGTGCAAACTGAACTCACCTTCTCTTGTACCTGCCAGAAGCCATCAGCAGTGAACCAGCGACAGAGATGAAACAGTGAATAAATATTGTAAGTTCCTATCTTTACCCGAAGGGGCCTGAGAAGCAACTGTCCCAGGGAAGAACTGGAGCATGAAGGTGTGTCCTTCTGCAGGTCTCCCCCACCGCATCGCAGAGCAAAGCAGGAGCACATCTGTCTTCCCTTGGAGATGTTTCCCCAGGTTGGCGAGGGTTCCTCTCCATCCAGCCTCCTGCACAAGCTTGGAAGCAGCCCTGGGTCTCATTAGGGGGAGGCTGTCAAATGATCTCAGTGTTCGGCAGATCATTCCTCCAATGAGATCTGATAGGCAGCAGACATGTGTGCTGGGGGTGACCTGGTGAGCAGCTACCCCTCTGCCCCCGCCTGCCATCCAGGGGGCTTCCCCCGCCTGCTCAAGGTGCTCTCAGAACTCGACTCTGAATTCACGAAACATGAGGCCATCCCCCTTAATCAGAGCTGACTTATGGGAAAATTAAACACAGAAGGGCACGCCAGCTCCAGGGAATGTTCCTTCCCTGCCTTCGTGGAGGCCCAGTCTGGCTCTGAGCACCTTCAGGGACAAAGACTGACCTTGCCGTCAGCCCCAGGGCTGTGACCCCAGATGGCAGTTGCATGCAGATATGTGCACATCGATTGAACCAGGGGGAGTAATAACAGGAGAAGAATAAAAGGGCGAACTTTTTTGTTGTTGTTTGGAATAGTCTGTCTAGTCTCCACATCCTCATGGCTGGATATCATTGATTTTTCAGAAGTACTGAGTTAAAATCTCATTAAGTTTTTCCAGGGGCATCAGTTTCAACCCCTTATCTAACCCCTTCTGGAGCCATTAGAAGGAATGCAGGTTCTGCGAGGGAGAGCCCAGGGGGACAGTTTACAGGGACTGTTGGGAGGATGGGCACAAGAAACCTGGGAGAAAAGAGTTCAAGATGCTGGGCCCTGTGGAGGGGAGACTGAGCAAGTCAGTGACTGGACCGCAGTGTCACTGCTTGGGTTGAAGGACAGGCCAGGCATCTCCTCTCTGAGTCACACTGCACTTACATGAAGGCAGCAGGGTGACACAGAGCCAGGGGGCTTCCTCATCTGACTGAGTTTGTCCACAGAGCCTTTTGAAGGCTGCCGTGGGCTCCCGCTCCACTCGAAAAGACCCTTTCTCATGAGGATTTAAAGCATATGCTTAGCCAAGGCTGTCAAAATGCATCATAGAGATGGTCCCAAACCAACTGCTGAGCACCCCCCTGTCCTGATCAAAGCAGAGGAGGCAGGCATCCCACTGCCCTCGGACGCTGGAGCAGAGCATGGGAGAGCCAGCTGGGGTTGCATGCAGACAGCACTGCTAGCAGAGGGGGTGTCGTCCACAGGCTGCTGACCCACCCTGGGCCGAGGTGTTGGAGATGGGTCGACGACTCCTCTTGTCCAAAGCCAGGTCAAATCAGCTTGGGCCGGGCCAGCTGATCAGAGTCAGGGCTCAGTGGGGTGAGGCCACAGACGGGAGGAGGCAGGCTTGCCAGGCTAGGTGGGAAATCGGGAAGCATGGGTGGTGCTTATGCCCGGGAGGTGGGTGGAGGATCAAAGGAGACCCTAGAAGCCCCAAATCTGAAGCTAATTCTAATTACAACAGCTACCTTGCTTGAGCACCAGCCCTGTGCCGGGCACCATGCCAGAACTGTCATGCCTGACCTCAGAATGTGCTCCTAAGAGGCCTCGGGGGTGCGCATATGGGTGGTTCCCTGTTTGACACACACCATAGAGTGCAGAGAGACTGAGTGCTGTGCCCACACTGTGGCACAGTTAGGATTTGAACCCACAGCTGGGCGTATCCTCACAGAGAGGAGAGGTGGTGATCGGGGGCCTGGGAGCTGGGGCCCAGGGTTCTGCCATGGGAGGCTGGCTCAGAGGAAGCCACCGTGTGGGAAGCCCTGGCTCCACAGGTGCACACCCAGCGAAAGGCTGATGGAGAGGCTTGGGGTCAATGGGTGGGGCCTCCTGCTGGTGACCACTTAGGCTGCCCCTGCCTGTGCATGGCCTGGAGGTTTAGCAGAACCAAGGAGGGGCGACCCACACTCCCCATCTCATAACTCTTCCCTACACCCTTGAATATGGGTCATGGCCCCATTCTCTGGAAACTTCTGGTAAAACAAAGGTCTCACACTGGTGAAGTGAGCGGTGGGTGGCTCATGGTCATCACAACAAAGAAGCTGGTTCTGGAAGAAAACTGTAACAATATGGGTGTTCCCTCTGAGATCCTAATGGCCCTGCCTTGGAAAGAACTCAGCTGAAGAAGAAGGTCCTGTGTCTAAGAAAGAGGCACAGTTGTCCAGCTCCCTGGATTCTGCTTTTCTGGTTCCCAGGGGGGAGCCCCTGGCTTGGGCAGCCAGGATATCTCAGGCAGGGCTGTGTATGACCCACACAGGGGTGTAGAGCCCAGAGCCCGGACATCGGGTCACTCTGGATGCCTTGCTGCCTTATATGGGCTGGAACAAGGGCCTCACTAGGGAGCATGTGCCACATCCCCCATATACTCTAGCCCCATGACTGAGCTCCCACTTGGCTGCCCCAGCAGCCCTGGCTGTGAGCTTCAGGTCCCCCGGAGGGTCCCTGGTACCCACCAGGAGCTCTGTGCTGCTGCTTGCCCCTCAGCCGGTCCTAGTGACCAACACATCAGACTTGTTGGGTCTGGTCTGGCCTCCAGGGCCAGCATTTCTGCTCAATACCAGGCAGGCATTGGCTTCAGAGCAGATGGTCCTGGAGGAAAACTCCATCACCCACCAGCTGTATTACCTGGGGGAGTGACTTGATCTGTGGTGCTGCTTCTTCAACTATTGTCTGAGCTCCAGCCCCGCCCTTCTGTCCTGTTCTGTGGTGCTCCTGGACTCTACAAATCAAGCTCTGCCCGGAGGTGACCTCAGACGGAGCCTGCAAGTCTCCCTTGATGAAGAGGGAGAAGGGGCTTGCTCCTTCACTTCTGTTTCCTGCTCCCATCAGCAGTGACCCTGCACTGGAGCTGCTACTGCTGGTGGCCCGTTCCCTCCACACTTCCAGAGCCAGCCCCATTGGGTCCTCCCTAAAGTCTGGATCCCAGCCTTGCAGGCCCCTCATCCAAGAGTCTAGGTCTTCATAATCCCAAAGTCTCACCTTTGTTCCCCCAGAGCTAGGGGTTATTACTGTTGCTGAACACCTTTCATGTCCTCATTTGCCATTTATATCTTTTCTTTGAAGTGTCTGTTAAGATCATCTTCCTAATTTTAAAACTGGCATTGCTTTCTTAATACTGAGTTGTAGTTCTTTACATATTCCTGCTGTTGTTATCTCTGTGATATCTCACATTCCCTTTGGCCTTTTCAGTTCTGCTCCGTCAAAAGAATGTTTTTCTTCTCCTGATGGACACACCTACCTGTACCTCAGAGTCTTCATCCATCCGGTGGGCAATGACTCACACACAGGTGGTCATGAGGACTCGGTGAGGTGATCCCTGTGCTGGTGAGAAAACAGAGGCTCCAACCCTGGCAAGAGAATCCAAGGTGCAGGTGGAGGTGGTTGAAGCAGAGCCTTGGAGCCCCACGTATCCTGTTAATGTGGAGCTCTCACACCATTGCCCTGGGGAGTACCAGCCCTCTAACAGTCCTGGCCCAGTCTAGTTCTGTGAAATGTGTCATCGGAATCCTGGTAGGAGTTGTGTTGAATCTATGGATTGCTTTGGGCAGTATGGACATTTTAATGATGTTAATTCTTCCCATCCATAAACACAGTGTGTGCTTCCATTTATTTGTATCTTCTTCAGTTTCTTTCTTCTGTATCTTATAATTTTCTGAGTACAGGTCTTTTATATCCTTGGTTAGGTCTATTCCTGGCATTTTCTTCTTTTTGAAGCAATTGTGAATGGGAGTTTTTTCTTAATTTCCCTTTCTGTTAGTGTTTCGGGTTTCTTTGGATTAATACTCAGAAGAGGAATTGCTGGGTCTTTCTTGATCTCTTGTTATAGTCTTTGTTTTAAAATCTATTTTGTCTGATATAAGTATTGCTACCCCAAGTTTTTTGTTTCCATTTGCATGAAATAGCTTTTTCCATCCCTTTATTTTCAGTCTGTGTGTGTCTTTAAATATGAAGTAAGTATCTTCTAGGCAGCGTATATATGGGTCTTTTTTTTTTATTCACTAGGCCACTGTATGTTTTTGATTGGAGCTTTTAATCCATTTGCATTTAAAGTAATTGCTGGTAGATATGTGGTTATATGTTTTTTCCTTCTTCTTTATAGATAAGTCCCTTTAACATTTTTGTCTAATACTGGTTTGGTGGTAATGAACTCCTTTAGATCTTTCCTGTCTGGAAAGTTTTTTATCTGTCCTTTGATTCTAAATGATAGCTTTGGGTAGAGTAATCTTAGTTGTAGGTCCTTGCTTTCCATCGCTTTGAATATTTCATACCAATCCTTTCTGGCCTGTAAAGTTTCTGTTGAGAAATCAGTTGAAAGTCTTATGGGAACTCCCTTGTGGGTAACTAACTGCTTTTCTGTTGCTACTTTGAAGATTCTGTCTTTGTCTTTAACCTTTGGCTTTTTCATTATGATGTGCCTCAGTGTGTGCCTTTTTAGGGTTCATTGTTCGGGGACTCTCTGTGCTTCCTGGACTTGGATATCTATTTCATTCACCAAGTTAGGGAAGTTTTCAGTCATTATTTCTTCAAATAGATTTTCCATTCTTTGTGCGCTCTCTCTTTTTCTTCTGGTACTCCTATGATACAAATGTTGGCCACTTGAAGTTGTCTCAGAGGCTTTTTAAACTGCTCATTTGGGGGGATTCTTTTTTCCTTTTGTTGTTTTGACTGGATGTTTTCTGCTTATCTTCCAAATTGCCGTTGCAATTATCTGCTTCATCTTATCGGTAGACTCTGTTTCTGTTGCTGTATACTGCATTTTTGACTGGTTCATTTCTTATGTTTTCTATCTCCATTTTTATGTGTATTTTTTTAATCTCTTTGTCAGGTTCTCACTGAGACCATTGAGCATCCTTATAACCAATGTTTTGATCTCTGCATTTGGTAGATTGCTTGCCTCCATTTTGTTTAGTTCTTTTTCTAGATTTTTGTTCTGTTCTTTCATTTGGGAGATATTTCTTTGTCTTCTCACTTTGGTGCCCTTTCTATAATTGTTTCTATATATTAGGTAGAGCTACTATGTCTCCCAGTCTTGCTAGAGTGACCTTATGTAGTACTACATGAGCTGTGGGGCCCAGAGGCATAGTCTCCCTGGTCACCTGAGCGAGGTGTTCCAGGTGTGTCCCTTGTGTGGGTTGTGTGTGCCTTCAAGCTGTAGTTGAGCCTTGATTGCTGTTGGCACATCAGTGGGAGGGACTGGCCCTCAAGCTGATTGTTGTGAGGACTGGCAGTGACAACAGTGGAGGAGCTGTTGTTCAGGGGCTGACCCTATGGAGCAGGATTTGCTTTAGTGGCGCTCTGGTGTCTGCCAAGTCTGCCCTTCGAGTGTGTCCTTTGCAGAGGCAGTTGGGTGGTGCTCTGATGTGGTCTAAAGCTGACCATCAGGTGTATTTGTTCTGGGGCCTCCTGGGATGTGCAGGGCAAGGTTAGATGTGGCCTGTGCCTTCTTCTCAGCCACTTGGTATGAGCTACAAAGTGATCTTCAGATTGTTGCCACTTGTTCTTGTCTTGGAGATGCCTGAGAAAGGCTAAGCTATAAACTGAGTCTGGTTGTCACTAGTGCTGGGCTTGGGGTTGCTTAGCAGGAAGTACTGGGCACACTGAGGCCAGATGCTGCTTGTTTGGGAAAGTCTGCAGCAGGAGCCAAGATAGGCCATTTGTATGGAAAAGCCACTGGAAGAAGCTTGGGTGAGCCTGCAAGTTGGGTGGGGTGAGGTCTCAGGGAATTACCAGGGGCAGGGAGAACAGCATTAGCCAAGTTGATCGAGACTCAGATATGGCACCTTCCTGTGCCTGCACCCGCAGGGGAAGAGCTCAGCAAAGAAACAATGGCCTCTGGCAACACTTCTGTTTGAGAGAAAACTACCACTCCAGCCCTTACCTGAAGCTGGACAATTCATTTTATTTTCATTTGTCCCTGGCACTGTTTGAGCTACTGCCTGGGAGTAGAGCTCAGAATGTGTGAGTCCATCAGTAAATAAGTCCATGTGTGGCCCTTTAAGTCTTGGGACACCAGAAGCCTTCTGTTTCACTCAGCCACAATCCCTGTTGTTTTTCACAGCCAGAGTTATGGGGCCCTCACTTCCCAGTACTGGAATTCTGGTCTGGGGAGTCTGGTGTGGGGCTGAGGTTCCTCACTCCTTGGGAGGGGCCTTGGCAACAGGGATATTCCTCCCAATTTTTAACTGTCACATATGGGTGTGGGACCAGTTTGCTCTTCATCTCCACCCCTTCTGTATACCATTAGCTGTAGGACTGCTGATCAGGTGGCTTTCAATGATGGTTGTTTTGTAGTTATTTATCATTTTGATCAGGTCATAGGAGGAGGCAAGTACAGCATTACCTACTCTGCCATCTTGACAGGAAGCCTGTAGCACACCTGTATCTACTCATCTGTTGATGGACTTCTAGGTTGCTTCTGTATCTTGGCTATTACTAGCAATGCTACAATGAACATAGGTGTGCATATGTCTTTTTGAATTGGTGCTTCTGTTTTCTTTGCATAAATACCCAGAAGTAGAATTGCTGGATCATATGGCAGGCTCTATTTTTAATTTTTTGAGGAACTTCCATATTGTTTTTCAGCATGACTACACTGAAATCCCATCCACAGTGTACAATGGTTCCTTTTTCTCCACATCCTTACCAGACACTTGTTGTTTGTTGACTTTCTGGTGATAGTCTGAGAAGAGGTGAGAGGACATTGCATTGTGGTTTTGATTTTCATTTTCCTGATGATTAGTGATATTTACCATCTGTAAGTCTTCTCTGGAGATGGGTCTATTCAGGTCCTCTGCCCATTTTTAAATTACATTGTTTAGGAGTTTTGCTGTTAAATTATATGAGTTCCTTATATATTTTGTATATTAACTTCTTATCAGATGTATCATTGGCAAATATCTTTTTTCACTAGGTTGTCAAAAACAGTAGGTTTCTTTTCATTTTGTTGACTGTTTCCTTCACTGTGCAAAACCTTTTTAGCTTGAAGTAGTCCCATTTGTTTATTTTTCCTTTTGTTTCCCTTGCTCAAGGAGATATGTCCAAAAAGATATTGCTAAGAGTGATGTCCAGGAGTTTACTGCCAATGTTTACTTTTAGGAGTTTTAGGGTTTCGGGTCTTACATTTAAGTCTTTGAGTTTATTTTTGTATATGGTTTAAGAAAGTGGTTCAGTTTCATTTTTTTTGTATGTGTCTGTCCAGTTTCCCCAAAACCACTTGTTGAAGAGATGGTCTTAACCCCATTGTATATACTTCCCTCCTTTGTCACAGATTAATTGACTATGTAAGTGAGGATTTACTTCTGGGCTCTCTATTTTATTTCATTAATGTACATATCTGCTTTTATGATGGTACCACACTGTTTTGACTATTGTAGCTTTATAGTACAGTTTGACATCAGGGAACATGATACTTCCCACTTTGTTCTTTCTCAAAATTTCTTTGGCTATTTTGGGGTCTATTGTGATTTTATATAATTTTAGGATTAGTTTGAGAGGAATGCCATTGATATTTAAACAGGGATTGCATTGAATCTGTGTATTTTTTTTAATTCTTTATTTTATTGATTATGCAACTACAGTTGGCCCATTTTCCCCCCTCACTCCCCACCACCCTGCCCATCCCCTCCCACCCTCATTCCCCCCTTTAGTTCATGTCCATGTGTCATAAGTTCTCTAGTGTCTACATGTCCCATACTATTCCTACCCTCCCCCTGTCTATTTTCTACCTACTG